>CAMRHE010001310.1:0-136379 GCA_947044405.1 Leptodactylus fallax
GCAGACTGATCGACCTACAGTCAGCCTGCCTGCCTCGAATTTTCCGCCGACCGCCCTTGACCCCGTGACCACTTCGCCAGACAAGTCTGGGCAAAGGTCAGGACCACGACACAGACCTGACTCTCTACCTGCCGTGTCAGGCATCTCGAAAATACACAAGACCAAATCTACATACAAGCACAAACAAACATCATGCGACGGCAAGCTGTATCTTTAGACTACAATTTAACGGGCTGGCCCTCCTCTCGTGACCACCCAGACGCATGGCTGAACGCCGCATAGAGACACAATGTCTCTTTACTGCAGGTCGTCACTGCCCAAGGTCCGCGTCTACGAGCCGCCTGCCTGTAGACCTCCCATGCTGAGACCGAGAGAGGCGGAGATGGGCATTGCACTCATTACAGAGTACCACTGTACTGCGACCCTGGCGTGGAGATGTGCACCGCTCCGTCTCTACCACTGAAGGTGGACTCATGCCACCGTCTACATTAGTCATCACCCGTACGACACACAGCACACCATCTCCTTACCGGCTCCACTCATACACGCCAATCAGTGACAGGCGGAGAAGGAGACAAGAATGACTGTGCACGGGGCGCCCAGCAATAGCAAAATTCCAAGTGCAAAAGGCGAAAGAATCTGACAGAGCGATTAGCCCTGACGACACGCTGCACCGACAGGGTGAAAGACAGACATGTGTAACTCGACATTGATGAGGAGCGACAGTATGACCGACAAGTAAAGGGCGAAAGTATTAACTGACAAGGATAGAGGGTAACACCAGACTGACAGCGCCAGAGGGCATCAACGTGACTGACAGCGATAGAGGGTGACCGTGACCGACAGTGATAGAGGGTGACAACTGCGACCGACAGTGATAGAGGGCGACAAGTGCGACTGACAGTGACAGAGGGTGACAACTGCAGACTGACAGTGATAGAGGGTGACAATCCGTGACTGACAACAGTGATAGAGGGCGGACAACCGTGACCGACAGTGATAGAGGGTGACACCGTGACTGACGAGATAATCGCGACAGTGTGACTGACAGTGATAGAGGGTGACACCGTGACTGACAGTGATAGAGGGTGATAATTCAGACTGACAGATAGAGGGTGATTAACTGTGACTGACAGTGATAGAGGGCGACAGCGTACCGACAGTGATAGAGGGTGACACCAGACTGACAGTGACAGAGGGCGTCAACTAAAATCGACAGTGATAGAGGGTGACAACTGCGACTGACAGTGATAGAGGGCGATCAACTGCGACTGACAGTGATAGAGGGCGATATGTGACTGACAGTGATAGAGGGTGACACCGATTCCAGATAAATGTTTACCGCGACTGACAGCGACAGAGGGTGATAGCGTGACTGACAGTGATACGGCGACAACTGCGACCGACAGTGATTGTGAGGGCGTACACCAGGACTGACTTAATATTAAATCGGGGCGATAACCAGACCGACAGCGAGGTGACAAGTGACAGCGCTGGCGGCGACAACCAGGACTGACAGCGATATATGGTGATCAGTGCGACTGACAGGAGATATGCGACTGACAGCGATAGAGGGTGACACCAGACCGACAGCGTAAACAATCCGACTGACAGTGATAGGGATGTGACACCGTGACCGACAGCGATATGGTGACAGCGTGACTGACAGTGATAGAGGGTGACAACTGTCGACAGTGATAGAGAGATATCCGTGACCGACAGCGATAGAGTGACAACTGACCGACAGCGATATGGCGACAATACCGACAAAATTGGCGGACAACTGCGACCGACAGTACAGAGGGCATCAGCGACCGTGGGTGCACCGCGACCGACATATACCGACAAACGGGCACAATCCGTGACCGACAGTGGTAGAGGGTGACAACTGCACCGACAAGGCAAACGGGTGACAACCGTGACCGACAGCGACAGAGGGCAATCGACCGACAGTGATAGAGGGTATTGCCCGCACGATAAGAGAGATATGCGACTGACAGTGATAGAGGGTGATGAATGCATCGACAGTGATAGGTGGCGACAATCCGTGACTGACAGTTAGAGGGTCAACTGCGACCGACAGCGGTAGAGGGCCACCGTGACCGACGATAAATGGGCGACCGAGCCAGAGGCGATACCACCGTGACCGACAGCGATAGAGGGTGACACCGTGACCGACAGCGATAGATAACTGCGACCGACAGTGATAGATGCGGCGACAAGCGCGACCGACAGCGAGCTTAGAGGCAGACACCAGACCGACAGTGATAGAGGCGACAACTGCGACTGACAGCGATAGACAATGACCGACAGCGATGAGGCGATCAACCGCATCGACAGCGAGGGCATCGCTGACCGCGATAGAGGGTGACAACTGACCGACGAATATTGCGACAGCGACCGACAGCGATAGAGGCGTGACTGAGAAGTATTGAGGGTACACCGTGACCGACAGCGGTGAACCGCGACCGACTTAATAGCGTCGGGTACACCGTGACGACAGCGATAGATGGCGATTGCCCGACAGTGATTATGCAGACACCAGACCGACAGCGATAGATGGCGATTAGCGTGACCGACAGATGCGGCGATACCGACAGCGATAGAGGGCGATAACTGCGACCGACAAGGCAACGGGCGACACCGTGACCGACAGCGCGATTAGAGGGTACCACCGTGACCGACAGCGATTGTGAGGCGACAAGCGTGACCGACAGTGATAGAGGGTGACACCGTGACCGACAGCGATTAGAGGGCGATTGACCGTGACCACAGCGATTAGAGGGCGATCAACTGTGATCGACAGTGATATGGGGTGACACCGTGACGTAGTAAATTCATGACAACTGCGGACCGACAGTAATAGAGTGCGATTGTCAGTAGCGATCGGCAGTGATAGAGGGTGATCAACCGTGACCGACAGTGATAGATGCGATTCAGACTGATCAAGGTAACGCAGAGAGAGGGTGATAACTGCGACTGACAAGGGCTGGTGACACCGACCACCGACAAATCGGGTTGCAGGCGATACCGGCAGCGATTAGAGGGCGAGACCGACAGGTACACAGGACCGACGAGATAAACAGACGATGAGAGGGCGATGCGTGACTGAGGCGAATCGTGACCGATGCGAGGGCGACAATGCAAGGACAATACCGTGACCGACAAGAGAGTGACACCGCATCATTAGGTGACACCGTCGACAGCACACCGTGACCGACAAGGATATGGGTGACAACTGCGGCGATAACTGCATCGACAAGAGCAGATCGACAGGGTACACCGTGACGACAGAGGTGACAACCGTGACTGACGACAACTGCATCATGGGTGACAAAGGGCGACCGGCAGTGATATAGTGCGCACCGTGACCTGCGGTACACCAGGACTGACAGCCTGGCGATAACTGTGACTGACAGTGATATGGGTGACACCGTGACTGACAAGGCAGCTGGGTACACCACCGACAGTGATGGGTGACACCGTGACTGACAAGGTAAGTGACAATGTGACGACAGCGCTGCGGCGATAAGTGCATGACTTCCGAGCGATATGACAACTGCACCGACAGCGATATTTGCGGCGACACCGCATAAATGCAGCGACAAGTGACCGACAGTATAGAGGGTGACAAGTGCGACTGACAGCATGGAGAGGGTGACAACTGTGACTGACAGCGAGGGTGACAACTGCATAAATGTAAGTGACAGACTGACAGCGATATATATGACAGGTGTGACTGACAGATGGGTATGGGTGACTAACTGTGACTGACAGTGATAGAGGGTGACAACTGTGACCGATTGTGATAGAGGGTGACAATTGTGATAGAGGGCGATTGCCCAGGACTGACGCATAATGGGGACACTGTGACTGAAAAGTTGACCAGGTGACAGTACTGACAAGGAGCGCAGCTTCATAGCACGTTAACAGCGTGTAATATCCAGCATGTCCAAGCATCATCCAGGTCACCTTCCGAGAGCAGTCACCATGTCAGGGAGCTCTGACCTCATTCTGTCTCTGCAGGACTGTTTATTTACAGAGAGGCAGACAGGCTATACATGGCAGAGGAGAGGAGGAGGAGAGGGAGCACAGACAGTACGCAGGTGCTGCATTATGGTCAACAGCCAAGCAGGTCTACCTAGTAATCCCCACCATAGGAAAACACCTGAACATCTGTCACAGACTTGGAGATTCTGGCTGTCAGTGGTCATGAACATCACATATGCAGCCCCATTTGGGGGGGTACATCCTCCGCTGGAACAGATTCTGCTGACCTGGTGAATTGACCCGAGGCCTCGGCCGAAGGGAAGAAGGGAACATATATGAAATATATATAATATATAATATATCAGTGGTTCTGGAGCCCAGGGAGGATCTCTTCCTGGGACTTACCAGGGGCAGCCTTAACAGCATCACTGTACCCAGTCTGAAGAATACATACAGATAGCCACAGGTATATTTTTGAGGTATCAACAGGTAATAATACATATAATATGGAATACACCGTCTTAGAATGGGTATATATATACATATAGCAAGAGTTCAGTACAATTTGCAGTACAGAGATGTAGGCGCCAGACTGTATTCTTCCAGGAGATGACAGACGCTTATCAGATGAGGAGATTCTTCACAGGCAGCAAACAGGAAGATGACAGACGCAGTAGATGGACTACCCTAAGACTGAGTTCTAATCTGCCAGCTGGGAATTAGTGCCACCGGCTCCACCAAGGTATTCCCCTGAGTCAATCATTACTGCCCTGAACTATATATATATATTGATCTCATACAACTGTGAGTATAGAGTAACACATCAACACTGAAGTAGTATAACAAGGGCTCTTAGATGTCTGTCTAGCAGCTGCCATTTCCTGCAGCTGTTAAACTGCAGGGGTAGATACAGGATACATTATATACTAGTTAATTCCTCTGGGTGAATTCCACGTCATCATTAAAGACATACAGTCATATATATACAATGACACACAATATGGTTTCTAGTATTTCTATAGAGTCATTGCTAATAGGTATATATATTTTAAATTGTAACATATTGACAAAGTGGACACTGCATCTGTCTAGCATGGTAGTACGTAGTTGAGAAGTAGGTATCCCAAACTATCATATGTCAAGGAAGTGGAAAAATCATTCTTCTCTGCACTAGGAAAACTAGCATGTCTGTTCTAAACTGGGAGGGAGGGATGGCTGGCGGCGTAGAGACTTGCCCACCTGTAGACACAGATCTAGGTATGAATTTTGAGTTTGGTAATATAGGTCTCTGAAGGAGATACTCAAGGGAACTTCAGGAGAAGAAGAAACTCAAATCACTCTCAGGAGTTTGAAGTCAGGTGGAATATCGGCTAAGGACTGGAGAATCAAAAGGCCGTATTTCTCATCATTGGAGATATCCATACCATTTAAGCAGGTAACAAATGATTTTGGCGTCATCCTTCCGTCTCCGTCCTTTTTGTAGACTGGTATTCCAGGCACCATCTACCACGTGTTTCATCATTAGACAGCTGTTTATAATCGTAATTTAATTACATCAAACTCCTCACTAATTACGCATTTTCAATGTTTATAAGATTTTGCTGCTTTTCAAATGTTACATATCAATGATCTCGCACTGATACCACGGCATTCAAGATAAATACAGGTATTCTTTCCAACATCAGGCAGGTATACCTAAATAGTATACCATATCTCCACCCTGACTTGTTGGCTCGTGTACTCAGTATACAGTAAGGAGTATCTCTCATGTAGGTGAGCCACTGAGCAGCCTGTGAGAATTTGATCAGGGTTACTGTTGTAATGATAAATACTTTCCAAAGTATTGCAAGAGTGACGCTTTGATATCCTGTCAGTGTGAGGATATCAGTCACACTACAGGGCATTCTGGAGTCATTGCTGTCTATGCATACATCTGCTGAGTTAAGTGTCTCATGAGTGTCGCTTACCGGATAGTTTCTGTAGCATGTTTGTTCTGGCATTGGTGATGTTCTTTGGTACTATTTGCCAGTTTCAGGTCCCAAATGGCGTATATCATACATCTTCTGAAAGCAGCTTGGAATACTCTGTCTTCCACTCATTGCTTAGGCCATTGTCTATTTCAAATTCTGTTCAGAGTTGACTGCATTCAGAGGGTAGGTATGTCTTAAGATTGTCTTACCACTGTGTGTCCAGGATCAGTCTTTTCAGTATTTAAAGTGCAGGGCTGAAGCTGGCCGAGCCAGAAAAGGCTAACTATGGTATTATGTACATAAAGACTTGGCACTGACTAGTAATCATGCCTTGATAGAGCATTCCAGCCCTAATGTTCTAGGCCCGGATGCCTTGAGGTGAATTAAGTAGTTGATGCTGCCAGGCCCAGCATACCCTAGCATCGGTTTAGCGGTTGATAAAACGCATGTCAGTGGATTGTTAATCTGTTCTCTATTTCAACGCCCAGATAAATTTGTCATGTAGTTTTGTCATCATCGGTCACTTTTGCTTATGCTGATGCACATAAGCCATATGTGCTACATGTAGATGCCAGCTTTGAAGGATTAGGTGGCGTGCTGCACCAAGAATACCCGGCCGGGTTACGGCCCATAGCTTTCATAAGTCGAAGTCTTTCTCCCAGCGAGAAAAATTATCCAGTACATAAATTGGAGTTTTTGGCGCTCAAGTGGGCCATTGTTGATAAATTACATGACTATTTATACGGAGCCACGTTTGAAGTAAGAACAGACAACAATCCACTGACATACGTTTTGTCAACCGCTAAACTCGATGCTACAGGACATCGCTGGTTGGCAGCTTTATCCAACTACCAATTCACACTCAAGTATAAATCGGGGCCTAAGAACATTGGGGCAGATGCTCTATCAAGACGGCCTGGATTACCTAGTCCGGAAGTAGTGGATGAATGGGAAGAAGTGCCAAGTCCTGGAGTAGGAGCTTTGTGTGCCATGGCTGCTGTAGTTGAAGACCGAGTAGCCTTTTCTGAAACTCGGCTTATTGACTCTATTGGGGGAGGTCCCGAAGCTGTACCAGACATGTTTGCCTACCCTGCCGCTTTAGGATCCTTTGAGAGTTGTTCTATATCTTCAAAGCGAATGATCTGGAGTCAAAAGACTGATCCTTTAATTGGACCTCTTTATCAAGCAGTGAGTTCTCAAGACAGAGAAATGTTAAAGACATCCCTACCCTCTGAATGCAGTCAACTTCTACGAGATTGGGAGAAGTTTGAAATAGACAATGGCCTACTTTATCGTGTGGTGCTGTATCATGATCACCCTGGAAGGCGCCAACTAGTTATTCCAAGCTGCTTTCAGAAGATGATTTTCCGAAGTCTGCATGATTATCATGGTCATTTGGGACCTGAGAAGACTTATGGCCTAATACAAGACCGATTCTACTGGCCCAAAATGAGAGATACCGTGACTCGTCTGTGTAGGTGCTGTCGCAGATGTTTGCAGAGGAAGACTGTCCCGGTTCGAGCGGCCTTCATGGGACACTTGAAGAGTTCGGGCCTCATGGATCTTGTCTGCATAGACTTCCTTTGTATTGACAACGACTCCAGAGGATTTGGAAATGTATTGGTGGTGACTGATCACTTCACACGATATGCTCAAGCCTTTCCGACTAAGGATCAAAAAGCAGTCACTGTTGCAAGAGTGCTTTGGGAAAAGTATTTTATCCATTATGGCTTACCACACCGGTTGCATTCTGATCAAGGCCGGGATTTTGAGAGTAACCTGATCAAAGAGTTACTTCAGTTGTTGAACATCCGCAAAAGTCGGACGACGCCTTACCATCCAGAGGGAGATGCCCTTCCTGAAAGATTTAACAGGACTTTACTTGATATGCTTGGTACCTTACGAATTGAGGATAAGCGATCCTGGAGTCGAAAAGTGGAGGCTATGGTGCATGCCTATAATAGTACAAGGCACGAGAGCACAGGATATTCACCATACTTTCTGATGTTTGGAAGAGAGCCTAGGCTACCTATTGACATCTTGTTGGGAGTCTCTACCGATGGTATCAGTCATCGAGATCATTACCGATATGTGGCACGTTTGAAAGAAACGCTTAAGAGTGCTTATCAGCTGGCTGAGGAAAATGCGGCCAAAGTGAATGAAGGAAATAAAAGGAGATTTGATCTTCGAGTAAGATACCGAGAATTGAACCCTGGGGACCATGTTCTGCTACGGAATTTGGGAGCATCTGCAAAACATAAGCTGGCTGATCGATGGCGGAGTGAACTATTTACAGTGGTAGATCGGTTGCCTGGAATACCAGTCTACAAGATAAAAGGACGGGACGGGAGGATCAGGACTTGGCATAGAAATCATTTGTTGCCTGTACCTCAGATTGATGGTATGGATATCTCCAATGATGGCTCGGCCTGCGATTCTCCACAGTCCTTAGCCGATATTCCACCTGACCTTCCTGAAACTCCTGAGAGTGATTGGACTGTGGCTCCTGAAGTTCCTAGATCACCAGTATCTTCTCCTTCAGGGAGACCTATGAACCCTCAAACTCCAGAATTCATACCTAGATCTGTGTCTACAGATGAGCAGGGATCTAGCTCTCCTACGCCACCAGCACCATCCCCTCCCATGGCAGACAACCCTAGTTTAGGGCCTGGACATGCTAGTTTACCTCAGAGAGAGGTACGGAGAGGAGAGAGAATTAGACACCCTCCACCTATGCTGACATATGATAGTTTGGGGGACCCCAGATTTACTACTCAGCCTCATTTATACCATGCTTGGGTGGGTGCAGTGTCCACTTTGGTCAATATGTTACCAATTTTCGCTCCTGCTGGCATGTATACCTATTAACCTGTTGTGACTCTGTAAATGCAAAAGCAACCATATTGATATTGTCATTGGTAATGTTGACTGTATACTATGACTTTGTATGTCTTTGACGTGACGTAAAGATTTCACCAGAGGGAGAGTGTAGGGAACTGCCATTTCTACTAGTATATAATGTATCTGGCTTCTTTGCCCCTGCAGTTTGGCTTCAGAGACCCCAGGCATTCAGTGCAAGTTTTGTTTTGTAAATACAGTGAGTCAGACACATGTGAGGCAGAGCTGCTGGGGGGAGAGATGTGAGCAGAGCTGCTGAGACAGACATGTTATGTCTGGGGGAGTCTAAGAGCCACTTGTTCCTCTTTACTTCACAGTATATAGTTAGGTATGTGTTACCCCCTATATACTCACAGGACCTAGCTAGTAACCGTAGTTAGGGATCCATATATATATATAGTTCAGGGCAGTGATAGGTTAGGCTTCCGAAGGCCAACTAGCTAGTTAGAGGCCCGGTGGCACTAGTAGTTTAGCTGGCAGGTTAAGGACTCAGTGTTAGGGTAGTCAGGCCTGCATCTACTGCCGTCACCGTCGCCCTGTTTGCTGCCTGTGAAGAATCTCACCATCATCATCATCATCTCCTGATCGGCTGTCTGTCATCTCCTGGAAGAATCCGAGGATCCACAGTCATCCACAGGGGCCCCTGCATCTCTTCTGTTGCCTGGAGGTATTGTGCACTGGACTCTTGCTATATATCTATATATATACCCGGGTATATAACCTAAGACGGTTGAGGACTTGCTGGTTGTTGTAGTACTGCTGTGTTCTGAGTATATTGTATGTATGTATTATTACCCTGTTGATACTTATAAAGCTACTGTTATAACCTTATGTGGTATCTGTATGTATTCTTCAGACTGTGAGATTAGTACAGTGATCCTTGTTAAGGCTACTAACTGTACTTCATGGGTAAGTCCCAGGAAGAGATCCTCCCTGTAATACAGAGGCTCTATCCTGGGTGGAGGCACTGTTTTTTATTATATATATTTCATATATGTTCCCACTCTTCCCTTCAGCGAAGGCTTCAGGTCCCATTATACACACAGGTCAGCGCCAGAGTCTGTTGCGGGAGGGATAATAGTCATACCCCCCCCAAATAGGGCTACATATGTGATGTTCATATTCACTGACAACCAGAGATCTCCAAGTCTGTGACAGATATTCAGAGTGTTTTTTCTATAACAATGAATGTTGTAGCCTGCAGGGGCCCTTTAAGTAAACCTGTAACTGTTATTATAATGCAGCACCTCGTGCCTCACCCTGTTCTGTCTGTGCCTCGCCCTCCTCCTCCTCCTCCTCCTCTTCCTCTGCCATGTATACAATAACCTGTCCTGCCCTCTCTGTATCACAACAAGTCCTGCAGAGACAGGTAAGTGAGGTCCAGGGCTCTATTCACACCTGGTGACTGCTCTCAGAGATTGACACAGATGATGCTTGGACATGCTGGGACTTGTATTACCACACTGTTAGCATTCCAGCAATACAGACTATGAAGCTGCGCTCACTCTGTCAGGTATACTTGTCACCTGGTCAACTTTTCAGTCACAGTTGTTACCCATTTATCTCGTCAGTCACAGTTGTCACCCTCTATCACTGTCAGTCACAATTGTCACCCTCTATCACTGTCAGTCACAGTTGTCACCCTCTATCACTGTCAGTCACAGTTGTCACCCTTTATCACTGTCAGTCACACTTGTCACCCTCTATCACTGTCAGTCACAGTTGTCACCCATTTATCTCGTCAGTCACAGTTGTCACCCTCTATCACTGTCAGTCACAGTTGTCACCCTCTATCACTGTCAGTCACACTTGTCACCCTCTATCACTGTCAGTCACACTTGTCACCCATTTATCTCGTCAGTCACAGTTGTCACCCTCTATCACTGTCAGTCACAGTTGTCACCCTCTATCACTGCCAGTCATACTTGTCACCCTCTATCACTGTCAGTCACAGTTGTCACCCATTTACCTTGTCAGTCACAGTTGTCACCCTCTATCACTGTCAGTCACAGTTGTCACCCATTTACCTTGTCAGTCACAGTTGTCACCCTCTATCACTGTCAGTCACAGTTGTCACCCATTTACCTTGTCAGTCACAGTTGTCACCCTCTATCACTGTCAGTCACAGTTGTCACCCTCTATCACTGCCAGTCATACTTGTCACCCTCTATCACTGTCAGTCACAGTTGTCACCCATTTACCTTGTCAGTCACAGTTGTCACCCTCTATCACTGTCAGTCACAGTTGTCACCCTCTATCACTGTCAGTCACAGTTGCCACCCTCTATCACTGTCAGTCACAGTTGTCACCCTCTATCACTGTCAGTCACAGTTGTCACCCTCTATCACTGTCAGTCACAGTTGTCACCCATTTACCTTGTCAGTCACAGTTGTCACCCTCTATCACTGTCAGTCACAGTTGTCACCCTCTATCACTGTCAGTCACAGTTGTCACCCTCTATCACTGTCAGTCACAGTTGTCACCCATTTATCTCGTCAGTCACAGTTGTCACCCTCTATCACTGTCAGTCACAGTTGTCACCCTCTATCACTGTCAGTCACACTTGTCACCCTCTATCACTGTCAGTCACACTTGTCACCCATTTATCTCGTCAGTCACAGTTGTCACCCTCTATCACTGTCAGTCACAGTTGTCACCCTCTATCACTGCCAGTCATACTTGTCACCCTCTATCACTGTCAGTCACAGTTGTCACCCATTTACCTTGTCAGTCACAGTTGTCACCCTCTATCACTGTCAGTCACAGTTGTCACCCATTTACCTTGTCAGTCACAGTTGTCACCCTCTATCACTGTCAGTCACAGTTGTCACCCATTTACCTTGTCAGTCACAGTTGTCACCCTCTATCACTGTCAGTCACAGTTGTCACCCTCTATCACTGCCAGTCATACTTGTCACCCTCTATTACTGTCAGTCACAGTTGTCACCAATTTACCTTGTCAGTCACAGTTGTCACCCTCTATCACTGTCAGTCACAGTTGTCACCCTCTATCACTGTCAGTCACAGTTGTCACCCTCTATCACTGTCAGTCACAGTTGTCACCCTCTATCACTGTCAGTCACACTTGTCACCCTCTATCACTGTCAGTCACAGTTGTCACCCTCTATCACTGTCAGTCACAGTTGTCACCCATTTACCTTGTCAGTCACAGTTGTCACCCTCTATCACTGTCAGTCACACTTGTCACCCTCTATCACTGTCAGTCACACTTGTCACCCTCTATCACTGTCAGTCACAGTTGTCACCCTCTATCACTGTCAGTCACACTTGTCACCCTCTATCACTGTCAGTCACAGTTGTCACCCATTTATGTCGTCAGTCACAGTTGTCACCCTCTATCACTGTCAGTCACAGTTGTCACCCTCTATCACTGTCAGTC
This sequence comes from Leptodactylus fallax, assembly GCA_947044405.1. Taxonomy (NCBI): domain Eukaryota; kingdom Metazoa; phylum Chordata; class Amphibia; order Anura; family Leptodactylidae; genus Leptodactylus; species Leptodactylus fallax. The sequence goes on from CAMRHE010001310.1 coordinate 12,259, forward strand.
ACACTTGTCACCCTCTATCACTGTCAGTCACACTTGTCACCCATTTATCTCGTCAGTCACAGTTGTCACCCTCTATCACTGTCAGTCACACTTGTCACCCTCTATCACTGTCAGTCACAGTTGTCACCCTCTATCACTGTCAGTCACAGTTGTCACCCTCTATCACTGTCAGTCACAGTTGTCACCCTCTATCACTGTCAGTCACAGTTGTCACCCTCTATCACTGTCAGTCACACTTGTCACCCTCTATCACTGTCAGTCACAGTTGTCACCCTCTATCACTGTCAGTCACAGTTGTCACCCTCTATCACTGTCAGTCACAGTTGTCACCCTCTATCACTGTCAGTCACACTTGTCACCCATTTATCTCGTCAGTCACAGTTGTCACCCTCTATCACTGTCAGTCACAGTTGTCACCCTCTATCACTGTCAGTCACAGTTGTCACCCTCTATCACTGTCAGTCACAGTTGTCACCCTCTATCACTGTCAGTCACACTTGTCACCCTCTATCACTGTCAGTCACAGTTGTCACCCTCTATCACTGTCAGTCACAGTTGTCACCCTCTATCACTGTCAGTCACAGTTGTCACCCATTTACCTTGTCAGTCACAGTTGTCACCCTCTACCACTGTCAGTCACAGTTGTCACCCATTTACCTTGTCAGTCACAGTTGTCACCCTCTATCACTGTCAGTCACAGTTGTCACCCTCTATCACTGCCAGTCATACTTGTCACCCTCTATTACTGTCAGTCACAGTTGTCACCAATTTACCTTGTCAGTCACAGTTGTCACCCTCTATCACTGTCAGTCACAGTTGTCACCCTCTATCACTGTCAGTCACAGTTGTCACCCTCTATCACTGTCAGTCACAGTTGTCACCCTCTATCACTGTCAGTCACACTTGTCACCCTCTATCACTGTCAGTCACAGTTGTCACCCTCTATCACTGTCAGTCACAGTTGTCACCCATTTACCTTGTCAGTCACAGTTGTCACCCTCTATCACTGTCAGTCACACTTGTCACCCTCTATCACTGTCAGTCACACTTGTCACCCTCTATCACTGTCAGTCACAGTTGTCACCCTCTATCACTGTCAGTCACACTTGTCACCCTCTATCACTGTCAGTCACAGTTGTCACCCATTTATGTCGTCAGTCACAGTTGTCACCCTCTATCACTGTCAGTCACAGTTGTCACCCTCTATCACTGTCAGTCACACTTGTCACCCACTATCACTGTCATCACACTTGTCACCCATTACCCCCGTCCCCCCCCCCCCCATCACTGTCAGTCACACTTGTCACCCATTTATCTCTGTCAGTCACAGTTGTCACCCTCTATCACTGTCAGTCACACTTGTCACCCTCTATCACTGTCAGTCACAGTTGTCACCCTCTATCACTGTCAGTCACAGTTGTCACCCTCTATCACTGTCAGTCACAGTTGTCACCCTCTATCACTGTCAGTCACAGTTGTCACCCTCTATCACTGTCAGTCACACTTGTCACCCTCTATCACTGTCAGTCACAGTTGTCACCCTCTATCACTGTCAGTCACAGTTGTCACCCTCTATCACTGTCAGTCACAGTTGTCACCCTCTATCACTGTCAGTCACACTTGTCACCCATTTATCTCGTCAGTCACAGTTGTCACCCTCTATCACTGTCAGTCACAGTTGTCACCCTCTATCACTGTCAGTCACAGTTGTCACCCTCTATCACTGTCAGTCACAGTTGTCACCCTCTATCACTGTCAGTCACACTTGTCACCCTCTATCACTGTCAGTCACAGTTGTCACCCTCTATCACTGTCAGTCACAGTTGTCACCCTCTATCACTGTCAGTCACAGTTGTCACCCTCTATCACTGTCAGTCACAGTTGTTACCCTCTATCACTGTCAGTTATACTTTTCACCCTTTTACTTTGTCAGTCATACTTGTCACTCTCTATCAATGTCAGTTACACATGTCACCCGCTCACCCTGTCAGTTACACGTGTCACCCTCTATCTATGACAGACAGTCACTATGTCAGTCAAATTTGTCACTCTGTCAGATATACCTGTCACCTTTTCACCCTGTAAGGTTACACTTATTACTGGGCACCCTCTCAGTTGCACAGTCATTCTATCAGTTACACTTATCTCCTTCTCACCCTGTCACCTAGGATCCTGGCAGTGTATGGTGTAGGTACAGTAGAGATGGTGTGTAATACAATGTGTGTCTGTACAGCGGTGACTGACCTTATGTAGATGGGGTTGGTTAGCATGAAGTCCAGCAGGGGCCACTACTCAGGATATGGCCCGTGAGTAGAGACAAGGCAGTGCACATCTCCACCAGTAAAGGGTCCTGTTATTTTGTGGTATAATAATGGGGTGCAATGCCCATCTCTCCACCACTATCCTCAGTCTCAGAGATAGCCATAGAGAGAGGTCTACAGGAAAGCTCAGGCAGGGGGCGCTCATGGAGCACGGACCTTGGGCAGTGGTAGACCTGCAGCCAGCTAGTAGAGACATTGTAGTCTGTGCAGCGTTCAGCCATGAAGACGTCTGGGTCAGGGTGGTGTCCTACAGAGGAGGGTAGCCCCGTGCCCAAATTGTAGTCTAAAGGTATTTGGCTTACCCGTCACATGATGTTTGTTTGTGCTGTATGGTAGGTTGGTCTTGTGTATTTTTCAGGTGGATGCCTGACACAGACCGGGAGGGACCAGGAGGAACCTGAGGAACTCAGAAGGGGTCAAGAGTAGGGGGTCTGAGTGTCAGTGGGTCCTGACTAGCTGCCCAGACTTGTCACAACGGTAAGTGATGGTCCTATCCAAGGGATCAGGACGGTCAGTAACGGATCGTGCTGTCTGGTACTTGGTGCCAGCTCAGTCTGGTCATTGGAGTGTCCATCCAGAGGAGTGGTCAGGCAGGCAGGTGACTGTAGGTGTTGACTGAGGGTCAGTCCACTGGTTTAGTATATTTAGTCTACCCTTTTATTGTTACTGTGACAGGTACAGAGTTAGTTTTGCTCCTCAGTAGATCTTTGACCTTTCACCAGCTCCACCTCTTCCCATCCTTCGGGAGGAGCTGACCGCACTGGTCTTTGGGAATTGGTGTTGATAGTTTCAGCTCCCAATGTGCTCACTAAGCTCCCTATGGTCTGTACCCCCAGACAATCCAAACAAAAAAGAACAAGTCAAGAAAAACCAAAAAATCTCAAAAAATACAGTGCTGGCCAAAAGTATTGGTACCCCTGCAATTCTATCAGATAATACTCAATTTCTTCCAGAAAATGATTGCAATCACTAATGCTTTGGTAATAATATCTTCATTTATTTTGCTTGCAATGAAAAAACACAAAAGAGAATGAAAAAAAAGTCAAATCATTGATCATTTTACACAAAACTCCAAAAATGATCCGGACAAAAGTATTGGCACCCTCAGCCTAATACTTGGTAGCACAACCTTTAGACAAAATAACTGCGAACAACCGCTTCCGGTAACCATCAATGAGTTTCTTCCAATGCTCTGCTGGAATTTCTCCAGGTCCCTGAGATGTGAAGGCGCCTTCTCCAAACTGCCATTGTGAGATCTCTCCTTGGGTGTTCTATGGGATTCAGGTCTGGACTCATTGCTGCCACTTTACAAGTCTCCAGTGCTTTCTCTCAAACCATTGGGTCATTGTCCTGCTGGAAGACCCATGACCTCTGAGGGAGACCCAGCTTTCTCACACTGGGCCCTACATTATGCTGCAGACTTCATAATGCCATGCACACGGTCAAGCAGTCCAGTGCCAGAGGCAGCAAAGCAACCCCAAAACATCAGGGAACCTCCGCCATGTGTGACTGTAGGGACCGTGTTCTTTTCTTTGAAGGCCTCTTTTTTTTTCCTGTAAACTCTATGTTGATGCCTTTTCCCAAAAAGCTCTACTTTTGTCTCATCTGACCAGAGAACATTCTTCCAAAAAGTTTTTGGCTTTCTCAGGTAAGTTTTGGCTTTTTTATGTCTCTGGGTCAGAAGTGGGGTCTTCCTGGGTATCCTACCATAGAGTCCCTTTTCATTCACACGCCGACGGATAGTACGGGTTGTCACTGTTGTACCCTCGGACTGCAGGGCAGCTAGAACTTGTTTGGATGTTAGTCGAGGTTCTTTAGCCGCCATCCGCACAATTTTTCTTTTCCGTCCACATCTAGGGAGGTTAGCCACAGTGCCATGGGCTTTACACTTCTTGATGACACTGCGCACGGTAGACACAGGAACATTCAGGTCTTTGGAGATGGACTTGTAGCCTTGAGATTGCTCATGCTTCCTCACAATTTTGCTTCTCAAGTCCTCAGACAGTTCTTTGGTCTTCTTTCTTTTCTCCATGCTCAATGTGGTACACACAAGGACACAGGACAGAGGTTGAGTCAACTTTAATCCATTTCAACTGGCTGCAAGTGTGATTTAGTTATTGCCACCACCTGTTATGTGCCACAGGTAAGTAACAGGTGCTGTTAATTACACTAATTAGAGAAGCATCACATGATTTTTCCAAGGGTGCCAATACTTTTGTCCACCCCCTTTTTTATGTTTGGTGTGGAATTATATCCAATTTGATTTTTTGACAATTCTTTTTGTGGTTTTCCATTGAAGACAAATTAAATGAAGATATTATTACCAAAGCATTTGTGATTGCAATCATTTTCTGGAAGAAATTGAGTATTATCTGAGAGAATTGCAGGGGTGCCAATACTTTTGGCCAGCACTGTATATAAAAATATATATTTATTAATAAAAATGTAATAAATAATACATTTAGAAAAGCATATATCAAAGGCAATAATACAGGTGACACAGACAAAGAATGAGACACAACACAAGACACATGTGTCACATAAAAAGGCTCAAAAGTATACAAAAAGTATATATAAAGATGATAGTATATATATAATGGCCCACAATATGTATTCAATATTAAATATACAAAATTTTGCAAACCATATATAAAAAATATCTAAATAGGGAATTTAAACCCAATAAATATTGAAACCTGCCACATGGACAAAAAAATAAATATATGGAAATGCAAAATGCAAGACACTATCCATATATAGCTGACATACAGTACAGACCAAAAGTTTGGACAGACCTTCTCATTCCAAGAGTTTTCTGTATTTTCATGACTATAAAAATTGTAGATTCACACTGAAGGCATCAAAACTATGAATTACCACATGTGAAATTATATACTTACCAAAAAAGTGTGAAACAACTGAAAATATGTCTTATATTCTAGGTTCTTCAAAGTAGCCACCTTTTGCTTTGATTACTGCTTTGCACACTCTTGGCATTCTCTTGATGAGCCACAAGAGGTAGTCACCTGAAATGGTCTTCCAACAGTCTTGAAGGAGTTCCCAGAGATGCTTAGCACTTGTTGGCCCTTTTGCCTTCACTCTGCGGTCCAGCTCACCCCAAACCATCTGGATTGGGTTCAGGTCTGGTGACTGTGGAGGCCAGGTCATCTGGCGTAGCACCCCATCACTCTCCTTCTTGGTCACATAGCCCTTACACAGTCTGGAGGTGTTTGGGGTCATTGTCCTGTTGGTCCAACTAAACGCAAACCGGATGGAATAGCATGCCGCTGCAAGATGCTGTGGTAACCATGCTGGTTCAGAATAAATCCCCAACAGTGTCACCAGCAAAGCCCCCCCACACCATCACACCTCCTCCTCCATGCTTCACGGTGGGAACCAGGCATGTACAGTCCATTCCTTCACCTTTTCTGCCTCGCACAAAGACACGGTGGTTGGAACCAAAGATCTCAAATTTGGACTCATCAGACCAAAGCCCAGATTTCCACAGGTCTAATGTCCATTCCTTGTGTTCTTCTTGTGCTTGTTGCCTGTCCTTAGCAGTGGTTTCCTAGCAGCTATTTTACCATGAAGGCCTGCTGCACACAGTCTCCTCTTACCAGTTGTTGTAGAGATGTGTCTGCTGCTAGAACTCTGTGTGGCATTGACCTGGTCTCTAATCTGAGCTGCTGTTAACCTGCGATTTCTGAGGCTGGTGACACGGATGAACTTATCCTCCGCAGCAGAGGTGACTCTTGGTCTTCCTTTCCTGGGGCGGTCCTCATGTGAGCCAGTTTCTTTGTAGCGCTTGATGGTTTTGGCCACTGCACTTGGGGACACTTTCAAAGTTTTCCCAATTTTTCAGACTGACTGACCTTCATTTCTTAAAGTAATGATGGCCACTGGTTTTTCTTTACTTAGCTGCTTTTTTCTTGCCATAATGCAAATTCTAACACTCAATTCAGTAGGACTATCAGCTGTGTATCCACCTGACTTCTGAACAACACAACTGATGCTCCCAACCCCATTTCTAAGGCAAGAAATCCCACTTATTAAATCTGACAGGGCACACCTGTGAAGTGAAAACCATTTCAGGTGACTACCTCTTGAAGCTCATCAAAAGAATGCCAAGAGTGTGCAAAGCAGTAATCAAAGCAAAAGGTGGCTACTTTGAAGAACCTAGAATAGAAGACATATTTTCAGTTGTGTCACACTTTTTGGTAAGTATATAATTCCACATGTGGTAATTCATAGTTTTGATGCCCTCAGTGTGAATCTACAATTTTTATAGTCATGAAAATACAGAAAACTCTTGGAATGAGAAGGTGTGTCCAAACTTTTGGTCTGTACTGTATATTAAAGGCAATAAATGATGAAACCTGCCATATGGACACAACAAAGATATATATGGAAATGCAAAATAAGAGACACTATCCATATGTAGCTAACATATATTGCTAAATATTGGTAAATACCATATATAGAAGAAAGCAATAATGGATAGAGAGCATATAAAATAAGCAAATAAATAAATGCAAAAGAATTACCTGCAGCCATTATAGAGGTAAATTTGAGCCCAGTGAACACAAAGGTATGCGTGGAAACGCACCTCAACGCGTTTCGCTAAAAAAAAGCTTCCTCAGGAGGTGTAGTATCCAACTGACAGGAGAGGTATATATAGGGACCCCCAAACCATGTATAACCAGCTGTAGATAGTAGCGCATGATGCCGTGATGGCCGTAACAGAAATAGGTTCAGCGCATGCGCAGAAGCGGGCAGTCGCATCAAATGACGCGCAACTCCAATGCACGTAGTAGCGCTGAACCAATATCGCGAGGTCAGCGCACAAACATCATGCGCTCCACGCTGGAACGCATGGAAAGGTGAGTATAACTACAATGATGGAAAATATATGTAAAGGCAAATGGGATCGACATATAAGCCTATATAAGGGCTATATCTGTGGGGGCCGGACCTCCAGGACTCCTCCTCCAAAGGGCAAAGGTCACACCAAATATTGAGGGCATTTACATTTCTTCATTTGCTCCATTTTGGTAATTGACAAAAATAATCTATTAACCCTTCTATTTCTGAAATCATTCTTACTTTACAGTATTTTTCTACACCTGCCTAAAACTTTTGAACCAATCTGTAACTTCTAGTACATATAATGTCCATAAACCCATCACATTATACCACATAACCCCTCCCACTACTCCATATAACCCCTCCCATTATTCCATATAACCCCTCCCATTACTCCGTATAAGCCTCGGTCACTTGTGTCTTGCTCTTCTGTCCTGTATTCTGGCACTGACTGTTCTGTTTCTTAGATTTGGATCTGGTGCCTCGTACCTCGCGCCTCATCAACATGTCCTCCACAGGTGAGTTTCTCCCAGGCCTCTACATTGTGTCCATGACTATACATTATACATGACCAGATATTATTGTGGTCCTCAATATGTTACCATAAATATCCATACGGGGATCCCATGAGTGATTACTCTCCTGTTCGGCAAACTCATGGCCAAAAAGATGACCAGAAGAGGTCTATAGTATAGAAGCTGTGGAGGATGGACCATGAGGCCAGGAATAAGATGTACACAAAGCTTAACTCATGAAGGGTCCAAAACTCCATCAAGGAGATCACAATGAGAAGTCTTCTCATCTGGTGGCCACAATCTCTAGTTTAAGGGTCAAGACATTATCATCATATTAATGACAGGTAGTCACATCTCATAGCAAAATCTGGAGACGTCCAACTCTTATAGGAACATAAAGATGTCCAACTTTTAGAAGACCATGGAGATGTCTATCTCTTATAGGAACCTGGAGATAAAGAAGCTGTTTCTTAGGACAGGAATGACCAGTGTGGAGACCCGTAGAAGGTCTTCCAGTTAGAATTATTTGGTGTAACCTCTAGGACTGATGGACATTAACCACTATAGTAACTGACTTTATGGCTTCCTCATTTAGTCTCTCCACTCCTTACAGAAACAACATCACTCCATAGTAAAGAACCAGAAGACCAGCCACCAAGTTACAACCTTATTGCCCCATATGTACCAGTTACCACTCCACCATCTGTTCTGCCAAGTTCTGAAATGGACAGTGCAATGTTGAAGGGCATCCCACCCGGCATGGCGGACCTCCTGCAGGTAAGACTCCTTCACACCATGTGACATGGTATGTTCTAGGTCTGTTACACAACTACTGATCTCCCATCTTCACCCATCTGTCACATATCCTGAGATGTCTCCTGTCCAGTGTCATGTACAAAAAATAATCTCACCCTCAGATAGAAAATGTCAGATTGCTGTAAAACTCGTCCTACAGATATGTAAATGATCGAGATTGGGTCTGATCAGACACTGGGTTTTGCCACATGAGGGCAAAAAAAAGTTTCCCCTGCTGCCCTATAAAAAGGGGGGCCATCACATAGGACAGTCAGTCCCCCCTAGTAGTGATATGTACAGGACACACTGCCCCCTGCTGGTGTGATGATGTGGGAGCCATCACATAGGACAGTCAGTCCCCCCTAGTAGTGATATGTACAGGACACACTGGCCCCTGCTGGTGTGATTATGTGGGGGACATCACATAGGACAGTCGATCCCCCCTAGTAGTGATATGTACAGGACACACTGCCCCCTGCTGGTGTGATTATGTTGGGGCCATCACATAGGACAGTCAGTCCCCCCTAGTAGTGATATGTACAGGACACACTGCCCCCTGCTGGTGTGATGATGTGGGGGCCATCACATAGGACAGTCGGTCTCCCCTAGTAGTGATACGAGGACACTGACCGCTCAGTGATATGTACAGGACACACTGCCCCCTCCTGGTGTGATGATGTGGGGGCCATCACATAGGACAGTCGGTCCCCCCTAGTAGTGATATGTACAGGACACACTGCCCCCTGCTGGTGTGATGATGTGGGGGCCATCACATAGGACAGTCAGTCCCCCCTAGTAGTGATATGTACAGGACACACTGCCCCCTGCTGGTGTGATGATGTGGGGGCCATCACATAGGACAGTCGGTCCCCCCTAGTAGTGATATGTACAGGACACACTGCCCCCTGCTGGTGTGATGATGTGGGGGCCATCACATAGGACAGTCAGTCCCCCCTAGTAGTGATATGTACAGGACACACTGGCCCCTGCTGGTGTGATTATGTGGGGGACATCACATAGGACAGTCGATCCCCCCTAGTAGTGATATGTACAGGACACACTGCCCCCTGCTGGTGTGATTATGTTGGGGCCATCACATAGGACAGTCAGTCCCCCCTAGTAGTGATATGTACAGGACACACTGCCCCCTGCTGGTGTGATGATGTGGGGGCCATCACATAGGACAGTCGGTCTCCCCTAGTAGTGATACGAGGACACTGACCGCTCAGTGATATGTACAGGACACACTGCCCCCTCCTGGTGTGATGATGTGGGGGCCATCACATAGGACAGTCGGTCCCCCCTAGTAGTGATATGTACAGGACACACTGCCCCCTGCTGGTGTGATGATGTGGGGGCCATCACATAGGACAGTCAGTCCCCCCTAGTAGTGATATGTACAGGACACACTGCCCCCTGCTGGTGTGATGATGTGGGGGCCATCACATAGGACAGTCAGTCCCCCCTAGTAGTGATATGTACAGGACACACTGCCCCCTGCTGGTGTGATGATGTGGGGGACATCACATAGGACAGTCGGTCCCACCTAGTAGTAATACGAGGACACTGACAGCTCAGTGATATGTACAGGACACACTGCCCTCTGCTGGTGTGATGATGTGGGGGAAATCACATAGTATAGTCGGTCCCCCCTAGTAGGGATATGTACAGGACACACTGCCCCCTGCTGGTGTGATGATGTGGGGGACATCACATAGGACAGTCGGTCCCACCTAGTAGTAATACGAGGACACTGACAGCTCAGTGACATGTCAGGCACACTGCCCCCTGCTGGTGTGATGATGTGGGGGGCCATCACATAGGACAGTCGATCCCCCCTAGTAGTGATATGTACAGGACACACTGCCCCCTGCTGGTGTGATGATGTGGGGGGCCATCACATAGGACAGACGGTCCCCCCTTGTAGTGATATGCACAGGACACACTGCCCCCTGCTGGTGTGATGATGTGGGGGAAATCACATAGGATAGTCGGTCCCCCCTAGTAGTGATATGTACAGGACACACTGCCCCCTGCTGGTGTGATGATGCAGGGGCCATCACATAGGACAGTCGGTCCCCCCTAGTAGCGATATGTACAGGACACACTGCCCCCTGCTGGTGTGATGATGTGGGGGCCATCACATTGGATAGTCGGTCCCCCCTAGTAGTGATATGTACAGGACACACTGCCCCCTGCTGGTATGATGATATGGGGGCCATCACATTGGATAGTCGGTCCCCCCTAGTAGTGATACGAGGACACTGACAGCTCAGTGATATGTACAGGATATCCTGTCACTGACACATGTGTTTCAGAATTTTTGGGGTTCACCACCCTAGAACCCCCATTTTATTGTGGAGTTTCTTCAGACAACAGAGTGTGATAATTAGAGGTCCGGGGAGGTCGGAAAACATAACAGTCTTACTCACCTCTCTTAGGCTGTGTTGCGGCATCCAGTGCATGTCCCCATTCTCTTTGGGCCACTTCCAGACTCCTAAATGACATCAGACCTCCTGGGGGTGTCCTGACATCGGTGTACCCCAAATGACCACACCGTCTAATCACAGGTGTCTTCCAGGTCCATGACATAAGTAAGGAGGCCAAGAGAGGACCAAAGAGGATGGGGAACCATAACCAATGTGAAGATGGAGCCCAGGAGAGGTAAGTAGGACTGCTTGTTATGTGTATCCACCTCAGCTGACCCTCCATTTCCTATACTCTGAGGTCTAAACAGACAAGCTTGGCCTGAAATAAAACTGCAGTGTAAATCTAGCAAATATTTGCAAGACTAATCTTACCTAACAATAAGTGTAAGTCGTTCCTTATTGTCTACTCCTCGTCACTAAAGTCCTGACTGCAGAAGCTGTAGAACATTGTCCATCATCTATAAGGAGGCCGTCCATGTGAAGTTGTCTCCTCTGTCCTGTCTGTCCTGTGAGTTGTCGTGGTCTCCCCGTCCATATGTCCATCCATTCCTCCATCTTATTCTGAGTCTTCACTAATGAAGGATTTTCTGTTTCAGATAAACCAGTTAATGGTGAGAGAGAAATGTAAGAAAATATATTTATTATCATAAAACTACTGAGTGTTCTGGAGAATTCCCTGGGTGGCCGGTAGGAAATAAATCTCGTGTCCGATGGTTTAGTCCTGGGTTTCGGAGGTTTAGTGTTCTACCTCTTGTGATTTGGTGGTTTAGTTCCTGGTATACCATGGTTTATTCCTAGGGTTCGGAGGTTTAGTGTCCTAGCTCTTGTAGTATAGTGGTTTGGTGGTTTAGTCCTGGGGTTCGGAGGTTTAGTGTCCTAGTTCTTGTGGTGCGGTGGTTTAGTCCTTGGTATCCCATGGTTTAGTCCTGGGGTTCGGAGGTTTAGTGTCCTAGTTCTTGTAGTGCGGTGGTTTGGTGTTTCAGTTCCTGGTATACCGTGGTGTATTCCTGGGGTTCGGAGGTTTAGTGTCCTAGCTCTTGTGGTGCAGTGGTTTGGTGGTTTAGTCCTGAGGTTCGGAGGTTTAGTGTCCTAGCTCTTGTGGTGCAGTGGTTTGGTGGTTTAGTCCTGGGGTTCGGAGGTTTAGTGTCCTAGCTCTTGTAGTGCGGTGGTTTGGTGTTTCAGTTCCTGGTATACCGTGGTGTATTCCTGGGGTTCGGATGTTTAGTGTCCTAGCTCTTGTAGTATAGTGGTTTGGTGGTTTAGTCCTGGGGTTCGGAGGTTTAGTGTCCTAGCTCTTGTAGTGCGGTGGTTTGGTGTTTCAGTTCCTGGTATACCGTGGTGTATTCCTGGGGTTCGGAGGTTTCGTGTCCTAGCTCTTGTAGTGCAGTGGTTTGGTGGTTTAGTCCTGGGGTTCGGATGTTTAGTGTCCTAGCTCTTGTGGTGCGGTGGTTTAGTCCTGGGGTTCGGAGGTTTAGTGTCCTAGTTCCTGTGGTGCGGTGGTTTAGTCCTGGGGTTCGGAGGTTTAGTGTCCTAGCTCTTGTAGTGTGGTGGTTTGGTGTTTCAGTTCCTGGTATACCGTGGTGTATTCCTGGGGTTCGGAGGTTTCGTGTCCTAGCTCTTGTAGTATAGTGGTTTGGTGGTTTAGTCCTGGGGTTCGGAGGTTTAGTGTCCTAGCTCTTGTGGTGTAGTGGTTTGGTGGTTTAGTCCTGGGGTTCGGATGTTTAGTGTCCTAGCTCTTGTGGTGCGGTGGTTTAGTCCTGGGGTTCGGAGGTTTAGTGTCCTAGCTCTTGTAGTATAGTGGTTTGGTGGTTTAGTCCTGGGGTTCGGAGGTTTAGTGTCCTAGCTCTTGTGGTGCAGTGGTTTGGTGGTTTAGTCCTGGGGTTCGGATGTTTAGTGTCCTAGCTCTTGTAGTGCAGTGGTTTAGTCCTGGGGTTCGGAGGTTTAGTGTCCTAGTTCCTGTGGTGCGGTGGTTTAGTCCTGGGGTTCGGAGGTTTAGTGTCCTTGCTCTTGTGGTTTGGTAGGTCAGTCCTGCAGTCTAGTGGGTTGGTGCTCCTCATGGATTCTTCTCCTCTAGTTCTCCGTCCATTATAGTGTCTGATTCTCCACCATTAGAGCAGTGTTTAGACCAGGCTGGAGCCTCCATGTTATGTTTATGGTCTGCACCCTGTGTATCTTCCATCAGTCACCGTCTCGCAGGGTCGGGGCCACTTCTATGATGTGTTGAATCCCCTTGGTCATCGACTATTCCAAGCAGATCAGATCATTGCGTGCTGTGGACCAATCTATGACGTCAAAGTTAAGGACAACAGCGGCAATGAGGTTCTGCAGCTGCTGGAGGGCTGTGGCTGCACCTGTACCCGGCAGGTGAGGTCTGTAGTGTCCATTATGGCCGTGTCCTGTGTTTCTTGGCAAATACTATGGAGCGGTGCAAGAAATGCACAAAAATAATCAGCAAACAATCAGAACTATATGTGCTGATCCAGGTTGCCATGGCTGCAATAGAGATGTAACCCATGAAGCTGCAGCAGCCCTCGGCCTGCGCTAAGAACATCACCAATAAGTCCACTATATACACTGCTCAATATGGAAATCACCACCACGCCATAAGGTTCTGCAAATCCAGGAAATAGGCGGAGTCACTAAGATCTGTAAATGCCACCCACCTGCCCAAGAGCGTGATAGGGCTGAGCGCCACATGAGGCCCAGAGGCGAGTCAGTGTAGTCGCTGACACAATGTAGTTATATATACGATAGATATAACCCTGGCTCAGGTGGTCACTCACATGTCTACACCCCAGATGTATACACTGACGCTGCAATGCTGGTCCTCTTCCAGATGGAGGTGCACTGTCCCCCCGGATCTCCAGTTGGGTTTGTCAAGTACAATATCAACTATAGAGTCACCCACCTGTCCGTGATGAATTCCTCCAAAGAGGTGATTCTGCTCATCCTGGGGCCGAGCCTGAGGACGGGGATATTCGGCAACTCCACCTTCGAGGTAAATCAAATCCATGCGTTTCCTCCATCTGTATCATAAAAAAAGAGCTATGAGCATGCCCCGCCCCTATTAGGGTGACAATAGGTATGTGACCCCCCATCTCCTTCTCTCTCTCAGCCCCGCCCCTATTAGGGTGACAATAAGTATGTGACCCCCCTATCTCTCCATCTCCTCCTCTCTCTCAGCCCCGCCCCTATTAGGGTGACAATAAGTATGTGACCCCCCCCATCTCTCCATCTCCTCCTCTCTCTCAGCCCCGCCCCTATTAGGGTGACAATAAGTATGTGACCCCCCATCTCTCCATCTCCTCCTCTCTCAGCCCCTCCCCTATTAGGGTGACAATAAGTATGTGACCCCCCTCTCCCATCCTCTCTCTCTCTCAGCCCCTCCCCTATTAGGGTGACAATAAGTATGTGACCCCCCCATCTCTCCATCTCCTCCTCTCTCTCAGCCCCTCCCCTATTAGGGTGACAATAAGTATGTGACCGCCCCCATCTCTCCATCTCCTCCTCTCTCTCAGCCCTGCCCCTATTAGGGTGACAATAAGTATGTGACCCCCCCCATCTCTCCATCTCCTCCTCTCTCTCAGCCCCCCCCCTATTAGGGTGACAATAAGTATGTGACCCCCCATCTCTCTATCTCCTCCTCTCTCAGCCCCTCCCCTATTAGGGTGACAATAAGTATGTGACCCCCCCATCTCTCTGCTCTCTCAGCCCCTCCCCTATTAGGGTGACAATAAGTATGTGACCCCCCATCTCTCTGCTCTCTCAGCCCCTCCCCTATTAGGGTGACAATAAGTATGTGACCTCCATCTCTCCATATCCTCCTCTCTCTCAGCCCCTCCCCTATTAGGGTGACAATAAGTATGTGACCCCCCCATCTCTCCATCTCCTCCTCTCTCTCAGCCCCTCCCCTATTAGGGTGACAATAAGTATGTGACCCCCCCATCTCTCTATCTCCTCCTCTTTCAGCCCCTCCCCTATTAGGGTGACAATAAGTATGTGACCCCCCATCTCTCTATCTCCTCCTCTCTCAGCCCCTCCCCTATTAGGGTGACAATAAGTATGTGACACCCATCTCTCCATCCCCTCCTCTCTCTCCCCCCCCCCCCCCCCCCTATTAGGGTGACAATAAGTATGTGACCCCCCATCTCTCTATCTCCTCCTCTCTCAGCCCCTCCCCTATTAGGGTGACAATAAGTATGTGACCCCCCATCTCTCTATCTCCTCCTCTCTCAGCCCCTCCCCTATTAGGGTGACAATAAGTATGTGACCCCCCATCTCTCTATCTCCTCCTCTCTCAGCCCCTCCCCTATTAGGGTGACAATAAGTATGTGACCCCCCATCTCTCTATCTCCTCCTCTCTCGCCCCTCCCCAGGGGACAATAGTTGTGACCCCCCCTCTCTTCTCCTCCTCTCTCAGCCCCTCCCCTATTAGGGTGACAATAAGTATGTGACACCCATCTCTCCATCCCCTCCTCTCTCTCCCCCCCCCCCTATTAGGGTGACAATAAGTATGTGACCCCCCCATCTCTCAGCCCCCCCCCTATTAGGGTGACAATAAGTATGTGACCCCTCTCCCTCAGGTGAAGTCTCGGGATGAGCAGCATGTTGTGGGGATGATCAGGACGGAGAATGAGAGTCTTCTGGTTTCCTTCCCGCTGGACCTGGAGGTGACGGTGAAGGCCATGTTGTTGGGCTCCGCCCTGTATCTGGTGAGTAGTTGTCTCTGTATACAATGATGGGGGTTATAGATATACAGTACAGTGATATACTGGGGGCCGGGGGACACAGTTATATGTGTGTATATATATATATATATACAGTACAGACCAAAAGTTTGGACACACCTTTTCATTCCAAGAGTTTTCTGTATTTTCATGACTATAAAAATTGTAGATTCGCACTGAAGGCATCAAAACTATGAATTACCACATGTGGAATTATATACTTACCAAAAAGTGTGACACAACTGAAAATATGTCTTATATTCTAGGTTCTTCAAAGTAGCCACCTTTTGCTTTGATTACTGCTTTGCACACTCTTGGCATTCTCTTGAGGAGCTTCAAGAGGTAGTCACCTGAAATGGCTTTCACTTCACAGGTGTGGCCTGTCAGGTTTAATAAGTGGGATTTCTTGCCTTATAAATGGGGTTGGGACCATCAGTTGTGTTGTTCAGAAGTCAGGTGGATACACAGCTGATAGTCCTACTGAATGGAGTGTTAGAATTTGTATTATGGCAAGAAAAAAGCAGCTAAGTAAAGAAAAACGAGTGGCCATCATTACTTTAAGAAATGAAGGGCAGTCAGTCCGAAAAATTGGGAAAACTTTGAAATGTCCCCAAGTGCAGTGGCCAAAACCATCAAGCGCTACAAAGAAACTGGCTCACATGAGGACCGCCCCAGGAAAGGAAGACCAAGAGTCACCTCTGCTGCGGAGGATAAGTTCATCCGAGTCACCAGCCTCAGAAATGGCAGGTTACCAGCAGCTCAGATTAGAGACCAGGTCAATGCCACACAGAGTTCTAGCAGCAGACACATCTCTACAACAACTGGTAAGAGGAGACTGTGTGCAGCAGGCCTTCATGGTAAAATAGCTGCTAGGAAACCACTGCTAAGGACAGGCAACAAGCACAAGAAGAACACAAGGAATACCTCCAGACTGTGTAAGGGCTATTTGACCAAGAAGGAGAGTGATGGGGTGCTACGCCAGATGACCTGGCCTCCACAGTCACCAGACCTGAACCCAATCCAGATGGTTTGGGGTGAGCTGGACCGCAGAGTGAAGGCAAAAGGGCCAACAAGTGCTAAGCATCTCTGGGAACTCCTTCAAGACTGTTGGAAGACCATTTCGGGTGACTACCTCTTGAAGCTCATCAAGAGAATGCCAAGAGTGTGCAAAGCAGTAATCAAAGCAAAAGGTGGCTACTTTGAAGAACCTAGAATATAAGACATATTTTCAGTTGTGTCACACTTTTTTGGTAAGTATATAATTCCACATGTGGTAATTCATAGTTTTGATGCCTTCAGTGCGAATCTACAATTTTTATAGTCATGAAAATACAGAAAACTCTTGGAATGAGAAGGTGTGGCCAAACGTTTGGTCTGTACTGTTATATATATATATATATATATATATATATATATATACACACAGTACGTACAGTGAGATACTGGGGGCTCCACCCCCGCAGCTCTTCTCTCCTCCCCCTCCTGTTGGCTCCTCCCCTCCCCTCCCCTCTGCTCCTCTCCTCCTCTCCTCTCCTCCCCCTCTCCTCCCCCCCTCTCCTCCTGTTTGCTCCTCCTCTCCTCTCCTCCCCCTCTCCTCTCCCCTCTCCTCCTGTTTGCTCCTCCCCCTCCCCTCCTCTCCTCCTCCTCTCCCCTCTCCTCCTGTTTGCTCCTCCCCTCTCCTCCCCCCTCTCCTCCCCTCCCCTCCCCTCCCTCCTCTCCTCCCCTCCCCTCCCCCTCCTCCCGTTTGCTCCAACCCTCCCGTTTGCTCCTCCCGTTTGCTCCTCCCCTCTCCTCCCGTTTGCTCCTCCTCTCCCCTCTCCTCCCGTTTGCTCCTCCCCTCTCCTCCCCCGTTTGCTCCTCCCCTCTCCTCCCGTTTGCTCCTCCCCTCTCCTCCCGTTTGCTCCTCCCCCTCCCCTCTCCTCTCCTCCCGTTTGCTCCTCCCCTCTCCTCCCGTTTGCTCCTCCTCTCTCCCTCTCCTCCCGTTTGCTCCTCCCCTCTCCTCCCCCGTTTGCTCCTCCCCTCTCCTCCCGTTTGCTCCAACCCTCCCGTTTGCTCCTCCCGTTTGCTCCTCCCCTCTCCTCCCGTTTGCTCCTCCCCTCTCCCTCTCCTCTCCTCCCGTTTGCTCCTCCCCTCTCCCCTCTTCCTCCCGTTTGCTCCTCCTCTCTCCTCCCCCGTTTGCTCCTCCCCTCTCCTCCCGTTTGCTCCTCCCCTGTGTCCTTCTCCCCATCTCCCTCTATTAATTATCAGATTTCACTTTGTCTTCTCTTTCAGAGTGAATTCATTAGAACCAGCAGGGATAACCTGCAGAGACGGGCGCGGGACAGATCATAAAGGTCACATGACCACCTCATCCTCATCCTGCAGAGCATCACACCCCACCTCATCCTGCAGAGTATCACACCCCACCTTATCCTCATCCTGCAGAGTATCACACCCGTCCTCATCCTGCAGAGCATCACACCCCACCTCATCTTCATCCTGCAGAGTATCACACCCACCTCATCCTCATCCTGCAGAGTATCACACCCACCTCATCCTCATCCTGCAGAGTATCACACCCCACCTCATCCTGCAGAGTATCACACCCCACCTCATCCTGCAGAGTATCACACCCCACCTCATCCTCATCCTGCAGAGTATCACACCCGTCCTCATCCTGCAGAGTATCACACCCCACCTCATCCTCATCCTGCAGAGTATCACACCCACCTCATCCTCATCCTGCAGAGTATCACACCTCACCTCATCCTGCAGAGTATCACACCCCACCTTATCCTCATCCTGCAGAGTATCACACCCGTCCTCATCCTGCAGAGCATCACACCCCACCTCATCCTCATCCTGCAGAGTATCACACCCACCTCATCCTCATCCTGCAGAGTATCACACCCACCTCATCCTCATCCTGCAGAGTATCACACCCCACCTCATCCTGCAGAGTATCACACCCCACCTCATCCTGCAGAGTATCACACCCCACCTCATCCTCATCCTGCAGAGTATCACACCCGTCCTCATCCTGCAGAGTATCACACCCCACCTCATCCTCATCCTGCAGAGTATCACACCCCACCTCATCCTGCAGAGTATCACACCCCACCTCATCCTGCAGAGTATCACACCCCACCTTATCCTCATCCTGCAGAGTATCACACCCCACCTCATCCTGCAGAGTATCACACCCCACCTCATCCTGCAGAGTATCACACCCCACCTCATCCTGCAGAGTACACACCCCACCCACCCACCGCAGAGACACACCCCACCCACCCATCCGCGGCCACCCGCCCACCGCAGAGACACACCCCACCCACCCACCGCAGAGTACACACCCCACCTCTCCGCAGAGCACACCCCACCCACCGCAGAGACACACCCCACCACCCACCGCAGAGACACACCCACCCCACCCGCAGGACACACCCCCCCACCTCACCGCGAGACACACCCACCCACCCACCGCAGAGTACACACCCCACCTCATCCTGCAGAGTATCACACCCCACCACCCACCGCAGAGTATCACACCCCACCCACCTCATCCGCAGAGTACACCCCGCCCACCGCAGGACACACCCCCCACCGCAGAGTACACACCCACCCATCCGCAGAGTATCACACCCCACCTATCCTCATCCTGCAGAGTATCACACCCCACCTCACCTCATCCTGCAGAGTATCACACCCGCCCATCCTGCAGAGTATCACACCCCACCTCATCCTGCAGAGTATCACACCCCACCTCATCCTGCAGAGTATCACACCCCACCTCACCTCATCCTGCAGAGTATCACACCCCACCTCACCTCATCCTGCAGAGTATCACACCCCACCTCATCCTGCAGAGATCACACCCCACCTTATCCTCATCCTGCAGAGTATCACACCCCACCTCATCCTCATCCTGCAGAGTATCACACCCGTCCTCATCCTGCAGAGTATCACACCCCACCTCATCCTGCAGAGTATCACACCCACCTCATCCTGCAGAGTATCACACCCCACCTTATCCTCATCCTGCAGAGTATCACACCCCACCTCATCCTCATCCTGCAGAGTATCACACCCGTCCTCATCCTGCAGAGTATCACACCCCACCTCATCCTGCAGAGTATCACACCCCACCTTATCCTCATCCTGCAGAGTATCACACCCCACCTCATCCTCATCCTGCAGAGTATCACACCCGTCCTCATCCTGCAGAGTATCACACCCCACCTCATCCTGCAGAGTATCACACCCCACCTCACCTCATCCTGCAGAGTATCACACCCACCTCATCCTCATCCTGCAGAGTATCACACCCCACCTCATCCTGCAGAGTATCACACCCCACCTCATCCTCATCCTGCAGAGTATCACACCCCACCTCATCCTCATCCTGCAGAGTATCACACCCGTCCTCATCCTGCAGAGTATCACACCCCACCTCATCCTCATCCTGCAGAGTATCACACCCCCCCGCAGAGCCACCCACCTCATCCTGCAGAGTATCACACCCCACCTCATCCTGCAGAGTATCACACCCCACCTCACCTCATCCTGCAGAGTATCACACCCCACCTCACCTCATCCTGTAGAGTATCACACCCCAACTCACCTCAACCTGTAGAGTATCACACCCCACCTCATCCTGCAGAGTATCACACCCCACCTTATCCTCATCCTTCAGAGTATCACACCCCACCTCATCCTGCAGAGTATCACACCCCACCTCATCCTGCAGAGTATCACACCCCACCTCATCCTGCAGAGTATCACACCCCACCTCACCTCATCCTGCAGAGTATCACACCCACCTCATCCTGCAGAGTATCACACGCACCTCATCCTGCAGAGTATCACACCTCATCCTCATCCTGCAGAGTATCACAACCCACCTCATCCTGCAGAGTATCACAACCCAGCTCATCCTGCAGAGTATCACACCCCACCTCATCCTGCAGAGTATCACACCCCACCTCATCCTCATCCTGCAGAGTATCACACCCCACCTCATCCTGCAGAGTATCACACCCCACCTCATCCTGCAGAGTATCACACCCCACCTCATCCTGCAGAGTATCACACCCACCTCATCCTGCAGAGTATCACACCCACCTCATCCTGCAGAGTATCACACCCGTCCTCATCCTGCAGAGTATCACACCCACCTCATCCTGCAGAGTATCACACCCACCTCATCCTCATCCTGCAGAGTATCACACCCACCTCATCCTGCAGAGCATCACACCCACCTCATCCTGCAGAGTATCACACCCACCTCATCCGCAGAGTATCACCCCGCCTCATCCTGCAGAGTATCACACCCACCTCATCCTGCAGAGTATCACACCCACCTCATCCTCATCCTGCAGAGTATCACACCCACCCATCCTGCAGAGTATCACACCCACCCATCCTGCAGAGTATCACACCCCCACCCATCCTGCAGAGCATCACCCCGCCTCTCCTGCAGAGTATCACACCCACCTCATCCTGCAGAGTATCACACCCCACCTCATCCTCATCCTGCAGAGCATCACACCCCACCTCATCCTGCAGAGTATCACACCCCACCTCATCCTCATCCTGCAGAGTATCACACCCACCTCATCCTGCAGAGTATCACACCCCACCTCATCCTGCAGAGTATCACACCCCACCTCTTCCTCATACTGCAGAGTATCACACCCACCTCATCCTGCAGAGCATCACACCCGTCCTCATCCTGCAGAGTATCACACCCCACCTCATCCTGCAGAGCATCACACCCGTCCTCATCCTGCAGAGTATCACACCCACCTCATCCTCATCCTGCAGAGTATCACACCCACCTCATCCTCATCCTGCAGAGCATCACACCCCACCTCTTCCTCATCCTGCAGAGTATCACACCCACCTCATCCTGCAGAGCATCACACCCGTCCTCATCCTGCAGAGTATCACACCCCACCTCATCCTGCAGAGCATCACACCCGTCCTCATCCTGCAGAGTATCACACCCACCTCATCCTCATCCTGCAGAGTATCACACCCACCTCATCCTCATCCTGCAGAGTATCACACCCACCTCATCCTCATCCTGCAGAGTATCACACCCACCTCATCCTCATCCTGCAGAGTATCACACCCACCTCATCCTGCAGAGCATCACACCCGTCCTCATCCTGCAGAGTATCACACCCACCTCATCCTCATCCTGCAGAGTATCACACCCCACCTCATCCTGCAGAGTATCACACCCCACCTCATCCTCATCCTGCAGAGTATCACACCCCACCTCATCCTGCAGAGTATCACACCCCACCTCATCCTGCAGAGTATCACACCCCACCTCATCCTGCAGAGTATCACACCCCACCTCACCTCATCCTGTAGAGTATCACACCCCACCTCACCTCATCCTGCAGAGTATCACACCCCACCTCACCTCATCCTGCAGAGTATCACACCCCACCTCATCCTGCAGAGTATCACACCCACCTCATCCTCATCCTGCAGAGTATCACACCCCACCTCATCCTGCAGAGTATCACACCCCACCTCATCCTGCAGAGTATCACACCCCACCTCATCCTGCAGAGTATCACACCCCACCTCACCTCATCCTGTAGAGTATCACACCCCACCTCACCTCATCCTGCAGAGTATCACACCCCACCTCACCTCATCCTGCAGAGTATCACACCCCACCTCATCCTGCAGAGTATCACACCCACCTCATCCTCATCCTGCAGAGTATCACACCCCACCTCATCCTGCAGAGTATCACACCCCACCTTATCCTCATCCTGCAGAGTATCACACCCCACCTCATCCTGCAGAGTATCACACCCCACCTCATCCTGCAGAGTATCACACCCACCTCATCCTGTAGAGTATCACACCCACCTCATCCTGCAGAGTATCACACCCCACCTCATCCTGCAGGGTATCACACCCACCTCACCTCATCCTGCAGAGTATCACACCCCACCTCATCCTCATCCTGCAGAGCATCACACCCGTCCTCATCCTGCAGAGTATCACACCCCACCTCATCCTGCAGAGCATCACACCCGTCCTCATCCTGCAGAGTATCACACCCACCTCATCCTCATCCTGCAGAGTATCACACCCACCTCATCCTCATCCTGCAGAGTATCACACCCACCTCATCCTGCAGAGCATCACACCCGTCCTCATCCTGCAGAGTATCACACCCACCTCATCCTCATCCTGCAGAGTATCACACCCCACCTCATCCTGCAGAATATCACACCCCACCTCACCTCATCCTGTAGAGTATCACACCCCACCTCACCTCATCCTGCAGAGTATCACACCCCACCTCATCCTGCAGAGCATCACACCCGTCCTCATCCTGCAGAGTATCACACCCACCTCATCCTCATCCTGCAGAGTATCATACCCCACCTCATCCTGCAGAGTATCACACCCCACCTTATCCTCATCCTGCAGAGTATCACACCCCACCTCATCCTGCAGAGTATCACACCCCACCTCATCCTGCAGAGTATCACACCCCATCTCATCCTGCAGAGTATCACACCCACCTCATCCTGCAGAGTATCACACCCACCTCATCCTGCAGAGTATCACACCTCACCTCATCCTCCTTCTGCAGAGTATCACACCCACCTCATCCTGCAGAGTATCACACCCCACCTCATCCTGCAGAGTATCACACCCACCTCACCTCATCCTGCAGAGTATCACACCCCACCTCATCCTGCAGAACATCACACCCAACCTCATCCTGCAGAGCATCACACCCACCTCATCCTCATCCTGCAGAGTATCACACCCCACCTCATCCTGCAGAGTATCACACCCCACCTTATCCTCATCCTGCAGAGTATCACACCCACCTCATCCTGCAGAGTATCACACCCCATCTCATCCTGCAGAGTATCACACCCCAGCTCACCTTATCCTGCAGAGTATCACACCCACCTCATCCTCATCCTGCAAAGTATCACACCCCACCTCATCCTGCAGAGTATCACACCCACCTCATCCTGCAGAGTATCACACCCCACCTCACCTCATCCTGCAGAGTATCACACCCACCTCATCCTCATCCTGCAGAGTATCACACCCCACCTCATCCTGCAGAATATCACACCCGTCCTCATCCTGCAGAGTATCACACCCACCTCATCCTGCAGAGTATCACACCCCACCTCATCCTCATCCTGCAGAGTATCACACCCGTCCTCATCCTGCAGAGTATCACACCCCACCTCATCCTCATCCTGCAGAGTATCACACCCCACCTCATCCTGCAGAGTATCACACCCCACCTCATCCTGCAGAGTATCACACCCCACCTTATCCTCATCCTGCAGAGTATCACACCCCACCTCATCCTGCAGAGTATCACACCCCACCTCATCCTGCAGAGTATCACACCCACCTCATCCTGCAGAGTATCACACCCCACCTCACCTCATCCTGCAGAGTATCACACCCACCTCATCCTCATCCTGCAGAGTATCACACCCCACCTCATCCTGCAGAGTATCACACCCCACCTTATCCTCATCCTGCAGAGTATCACACCCCACCTCATCCTGCAGAGTATCACACCCCACCTCATCCTGCAGAGTATCACACCCCACCTCATCCTGCAGAGTATCACACCCACCTCATCCTGCAGAGTATCACACCCCACCTCACCTCATCCTGCAGAGTATCACACCCACCTCATCCTGCAGAGTATCACACCCACCTCATCCTGCAGAGTATCACACCTCACCTCATCCTCATCCTGCAGAGTATCACACCCCACCTCATCCTGCAGAGTATCACACCCCACCTCATCCTGCAGAGTATCACAACCCAGCTCATCCTGCAGAGTATCACACCCACCTCATCCTCATCCTGCAGAGTATCACACCCCACCTCATCCTGCAGAGCATCACACCCGTCCTCATCCTGCAGAGTATCACACCCACCTCATCCTGCAGAGTATCACACCCACCTCATCCTCATCCTGCAGAGTATAACACCCACCTCATCCTGCAGAGCATCACACCCACCTCACCTCATCCTGCAGAGTATCACACCCCACCTCATCCTGCAGAGCATCACACCCGTCCTCATCCTGCAGAGTATCACACCCACCTCATCCTGCAGAGTATCACACCCCACCTCATCCTCATCCTGCAGAGCATCACACCCCACCTCTTCCTCATCCTGCAGAGTATCACACCCCACCTCATCCTGCAGAGCATCACACCCGTCCTCATCCTGCAGAGTATCACACCCACCTCATCCTCATCCTGCAGAGTATCACACCCACCTCATCCTCATCCTGCAGAGTATCACACCCACCTCATCCTCATCCTGCAGCGTATCACACCCACCTCATCCTGCAGAGCATCACACCCGTCCTCATCCTGCAGAGTATCACACCCACCTCATCCTCCTCCTGCAGAGTATCACACCCCACCTCATCCTGCAGAGTATCACACCCCACCTTATGCTCATCCTGCAGAGTATCACACCCCACCTCATCCTGCAGAGTATCACACCCCACCTCATCCTGCAGAGTATCACACCCCACCTCATCCTGCAGAGTATCACACCCACCTCATCCTGCAGAGTATCACACCCACCTCATCCTGCAGAGTATCACACCTCACCTCATCCTCATCCTGCAGAGTATCACACCCACCTCATCCTGCAGAGTATCACACCCCACCTCATCCTGCAGAGTATCACACCCACCTCACCTCATCCTGCAGAGTATCACACCCCACCTCATCCTGCAGAGCATCACACCCGTCCTCATCCTGCAGAGCATCACACCCACCTCATCCTCATCCTGCAGAGTATCACACCCCACCTTATCCTCATCCTGCAGAGTATCACACCCACCTCATCCTGCAGAGTATCACACCCCATCTCATCCTGCAGAGTATCACACCCCAGCTCATCCTGCAGAGTATCACAACCCAGCTCACCTCATCCTGCAGAGCATCACACCCACCTCATCCTCATCCTGCAGAATATCACACCCCCCCACCTCATCCTGCAGAGTATCACACCCCACCTCATCCTGTAGAGTATCACACCCCACCTCATCCTGCAGAGTATCACACCCCACCTCATCCTGTAGAGTATCACACCCACCTCATCCTGCAGAGTATCACACCCCACCTCATCCTCATCCTGCAGAGCATCACACCCCACCTCATCCTGCAGAGTATCACATCCCACCTCATCCTCATCCTGCAGAGTATCACACCCACCTCATCCTGCAGAGTATCACACCCCACCTCATCCTCATCCTGCAGAGCATCACACCCCACCTCATCCTCATCCTGTAGAGTATCACACCCACCTCATCCTGCAGAGCATCACACCCGTCCTCATCCTGCAGAGTATCACACCCCTCCTCATCCTGCAGAGCATCACACCCGTCCTCATCCTGCAGAGTATCACACCCACCTCATCCTCATCCTGCAGAGTATCACACCCACCTCATCCTCATCCTGCAGAGTATCACACCCACCTCATCCTGCAGAGCATCACACCCGTCCTCATCCTGCAGAGTATCACACCCACCTCATCCTCATCCTGCAGAGTATCACACCCCACCTCATCCTGCAGAGTATCACACCCCACCTCACCTCATCCTGTAGAGTATCACACCCCACCTCACCTCATCCTGCAGAGTATCACACCCCACCTCATCCTGCAGAGCATCACACCCGTCCTCATCCTGCAGAGTATCACACCCACCTCATCCTCATCCTGCAGAGTATCACACCCCACCTCATCCTGCAGAGTATCACACCCCACCTTATCCTCATCCTGCAGAGTATCACACCCCACCTCATCCTGCAGAGTATCACACCCCACCTCATCCTGCAGAGTATCACACCCCATCTCATCCTGCAGAGTATCACACCCACCTCATCCTGCAGAGTATCACACCCACCTCATCCTGCAGAGTATCACACCTCACCTCATCCTCCTCCTGCAGAGTATCACACCCACCTCATCCTGCAGAGTATCACACCCCACCTCATCCTGCAGAGCATCACACCCGTCCTCATCCTGCAGAGCATCACACCCACCTCATCCTCATCCTGCAGAATATCACACCCCACCTCATCCTGCAGAGTATCACACCCCACCTCATCCTGCAGAGTATCACACCCCACCTTATCCTCATCCTGCAGAGTATCACACCCACCTCATCCTGCAGAGTATCACACCCCATCTCATCCTGCAGAGTATCACACCCCAGCTCACCTTATCCTGCAGAGTATCACACCCACCTCATCCTCATCCTGCAGAGTATCACACCCCACCTCATCCTGCAGAGTATCACACCCAGATGACCTCATCCTGCAGAGTATCACAACCCAGCTCACCTCATCCTGCAGAGTATCACACCCCACCTCATCCTGCAGAGTATCACACCCCACCTCACCTCATCCTGCAGAGTATCACAACCCAGCTCACCTCATCCTGCAGAGTATCACACCCCACCTCATCCTGCAGAGTATCCCCCCGCCTCATCCTGCAGAGTATCACACCCCACCTCACCTCATCCTGTAGAGTATCACACCCCACCTCATCCTGTAGAGTATCACACCCCACCTCACCCTGCAGAGTATCACACCCCACCTCACCTCATCCTGTAGAGTATCACACCCCACCTCATCCTGTAGAGTATCACACCCACCTCATCCTGCAGAGTATCACACCCCACCTCATCCTGCAGAGTATCACACCCCACCTCATCCTGTAGAGTATCACACCCCACCTCATCCTGCAGAGTATCACACCCCACCTCATCCTGCAGAGTATCACACCCCACCTCATCCTGTAGAGTATCACACCCCACCTCATCCTGCAGAGTATCACACCCACCTCATCCTGCAGAGTATCACATCCCAGCTCACCTCATCCTGCATTATCATTAGGTCCAAGAAGTCCAATAAGGGTAAATAGTTATTGTTCTGAAGCTGTGGTGTCTGACAACCTGACAGTCTGACAACCCATATCCCTGAATAGTGTACGTACAGGATGTGTTATAAAGAGCTGTATTATATATAGGCTGTATCCTGCTTAATAAATGCTGTATCTGGTACCTGATGTGTCTCTTCTCTCTGTCCGAGGCCTGAATATGTCACCGACTATACAAGACATGAGAGCAGGTCCATATCCATCACTGCAATCATGTCATCTGAGATAGTACTAGTTATACATGTTATCCTCCTCCTGTATCAGTCACATGGATGTATTACACTATCAGATAGTACTAGTTATACATGTTATCCTCCTCCTCTATCAGTCACATGGATGTATTACACTATCAGATAGTACTAGTTATACATGTTATCCTCCTCCTGTATCAGTCACATGGATGTATTACACTATCAGATAGTACTAGTTATACATGTTATCCTCCTCCTGTATCAGTCACATGGATGTATTACACTATCAGATAGTACTAGTTATACATGTTATCCTCCTCCTGTATCAGTCACATGGATGTATTACACTATCAGATAGTACTAGTTATACATGTTATCCTCCTTCCTGTATCAGTCACATGGATGTATTACACTATCAGATAGTACTAGTTATACATGTTATCCTCCCTCCTGTATCA
This sequence comes from Leptodactylus fallax, assembly GCA_947044405.1. Taxonomy (NCBI): domain Eukaryota; kingdom Metazoa; phylum Chordata; class Amphibia; order Anura; family Leptodactylidae; genus Leptodactylus; species Leptodactylus fallax. The sequence goes on from CAMRHE010001310.1 coordinate 40,528, forward strand.
GTCACATGGATGTATTACACTATCAGATAGTACTAGTTATACATGTTATCCTCCTCCTGTATCAGTCACATGGATGTATTACACTATCAGATAGTACTAGTTATACATGTTATCCTCCTCCTGTATCAGTCACATGGATGTATTACACTATCAGATAGTACTAGTTATACATGTTATCCTCCTCTCCTGTATCAGTCACATGGATGTATTACACTATCAGATAGTACTAGTTATACATGTTACTCCTCCTCCTGTATCAGTCACATGGATGTATTACACTATCAGATAGTACTAGTTATACATGTTATCCTCCTCCTGTATCAGTCACATGGATGTATTACACTATCAGATAGTACTAGTTATACATGTTATCCTCCTCCTGTATCAGTCACATGGATGTATTACACTATCAGATAGTACTAGTTATACATGTTATCCTCCTCCTCCTGTATCAGTCACATGGATGTATTACACTATCAGATAGTACTAGTTATACATGTTATCCTCCTCCTGTATCAGTCACATGGATGTATTACACTATCAGATAGTACTAGTTATACATGTTATCCTCCTCCTGTATCAGTCACATGGATGTATTACACTATCAGATAGTACTAGTTATACATGTTATCCTCCTCCTGTATCAGTCACATGGATGTATTACACTATCAGATAGTACTAGTTATACATGTTATCCTCCTCCTGTATCAGTCACATGGATGTATTACACTATCAGATAGTACTAGTTATACATGTTATCCTCCCTCCTGTATCAGTCACATGGATGTATTACACTATCAGATAGTACTAGTTATACATGTTATCCTCCTCCTGTATCAGTCACATGGATGTATTACACTATCAGATAGTACTAGTTATACATGTTATCCTCCTCCTCCTGTATCAGTCACATGGATGTATTACACTATCAGATAGTACTAGTTATACATGTTATCCTCCTCTCCTGTATCAGTCACATGGATGTATTACACTATCAGATAGTACTAGTTATACATGTTATCCTCCTCCTGTATCAGTCACATGGATGTATTACACTATCAGATAGTACTAGTTATACATGTTATCCTCCCTCCTGTATCAGTCACATGGATGTATTACACTATCAGATAGTACTAGTTATACATGTTATCCTCCTCCCATCCTGTATCAGTCACATGGATGTATTACACTATCAGATAGTACTAGTTATACATGTTATCCTCCTCCTGTATCAGTCACATGGATGTATTACACTATCAGATAGTACTAGTTATACATGTTATCCTCCTTTCCTGTATCAGTCACATGGATGTATTACACTATCAGATAGTACTAGTTATACATGTTATCCTCCTCCTCCTGTATCAGTCACATGGATGTATTACACTATCAGATAGTACTAGTTATACATGTTATCCTCCTCTCCTGTATCAGTCACATGGATGTATTACACTATCAGATAGTACTAGTTATACATGTTATCCTCCTCCTCCTGTATCAGTCACATGGATGTATTACACTATCAGATAGTACTAGTTATACATGTTATCCTCCTCCTCCTGTATCAGTCACATGGATGTATTACACTATCAGATAGTACTAGTTATACATGTTATCCTCCCTCCTGTATCAGTCACATGGATGTATTACACTATCAGATAGTACTAGTTATACATGTTATCCTCCTCCTCCTGTATCAGTCACATGGATGTATTACACTATCAGATAGTACTAGTTATACATGTTATCCTCCCTCCTGTATCAGTCACATGGATGTATTACACTATCAGATAGTACTAGTTATACATGTTATCCTCCCTCCTGTATCAGTCACATGGATGTATTACACTATCAGATAGTACTAGTTATACATGTTATCCCTCCTCCTGTATCAGTCACATGGATGTATTACACTATCAGATAGTACTAGTTATACATGTTATCCTCCTCCTGTATCAGTCACATGGATGTATTACACTATCAGATAGTACTAGTTATACATGTTACTCCTCCTCCTGTATCAGTCACATGGATGTATTACACTATCAGATAGTACTAGTTATACATGTTATCCTCCTTCCTGTATCAGTCACATGGATGTATTACACTATCAGATAGTACTAGTTATACATGTTATCCTCCTCCTCCTGTATCAGTCACATGGATGTATTACACTATCAGATAGTACTAGTTATACATGTTATCCTCCTCCTGTATCAGTCACATGGATGTATTACACTATCAGATAGTACTAGTTATACATGTTATCCTCCTCCTCCTGTATCAGTCACATGGATGTATTACACTATCAGATAGTACTAGTTATACATGTTATCCTCCTCTCCTGTATCAGTCACATGGATGTATTACACTATCAGAGAGTACTAGTTATACATGTTATCCTCCTCTCCTGTATCAGTCACATGGATGTATTACACTATCAGATAGTACTAGTTATACATGTTATCCTCCTCCTGTATCAGTCACATGGATGTATTACACTATCAGATAGTACTAGTTATACATGTTATCCTCCTCCTGTATCAGTCACATGGATGTATTACACTATCAGATAGTACTAGTTATACATGTTATCCTCCTCCTGTATCAGTCACATGGATGTATTACACTATCAGATAGTACTAGTTATACATGTTATCCTCCTCCTCCTGTATCAGTCACATGGATGTATTACACTATCAGAAAGTACTAGTTATACATGTTATCCTCCTCCTCCTGTATCAGTCACATGGATGTATTACACTATCAGATAGTACTAGTTAAACATGTTATCCTCCTCCTGTATCAGTCAGATGGATGTATTACACTATCAGATAGTACTAGTTATACATGTTATCCTCCTCCTGTATCAGTCACATGGATGTATTACACTATCAGATAGTACTAGTTATACATGTTATCCTCCTCCTGTATCGGTCACATGGATGTATTACACTATCAGATAGTACTAGTTATACATGTTATCCTCCTCCTCCTGTATCAGTCACATGGATGTATTACACTATCAGATAGTACTAGTTATACATGTTATCCTCCTCCTGTATCAGTCACATGGATGTATTACACTATCAGATAGTACTAGTTATACATGTTATCCTCCTCTCCTGTATCAGTCACATGGATGTATTACACTATCAGATAGTACTAGTTATACATGTTATCCTCCTCCTGTATCAGTCACATGGATGTATTACACTATCAGATAGTACTAGTTATACATGTTATCCTCCTCTCCTGTATCAGTCACATGGATGTATTACACTATCAGATAGTACTAGTTATACATGTTATCCTCCCTCCTGTATCAGTCACATGGATGTATTACACTATCAGATAGTACTAGTTATACATGTTATCCTCCTCTCCTGTATCAGTCACATGGATGTATTACACTATCAGATAGTACTAGTTATACATGTTATCCTCCTCCTGTATCAGTCACATGGATGTATTACACTATCAGATAGTACTAGTTATACATGTTATCCTCCTCTCCTGTATCAGTCACATGGATGTATTACACTATCAGATAGTACTAGTTATACATGTTATCCTCCTCTCCTGTATCAGTCACATGGATGTATTACACTATCAGATAGTACTAGTTATACATGTTATCCTCCTCCTGTATCAGTCACATGGATGTATTACACTATCAGATAGTACTAGTTATACATGTTATCCTCCTCCTCCTGTATCAGTCACATGGATGTATTACACTATCAGATAGTACTAGTTATACATGTTATCCTCCTCTCCTGTATCAGTCACATGGATGTATTACACTATCAGAAAGTACTAGTTATACATGTTATCCTCCTCCTGTATCAGTCACATGGATGTATTACACTATCAGATAGTACTAGTTATACATGTTATCCTCCTCCTGTATCAGTCACATGGATGTATTACACTATCAGATAGTACTAGTTATACATGTTATCCTCCTCCTGTATCAGTCACATGGATGTATTACACTATCAGATAGTACTAGTTATACATGTTATCCTCCTCCTCATCCTGTATCAGTCACATGGATGTATTACACTATCAGATAGTACTAGTTATACATGTTATCCTCCTCCTGTATCAGTCACATGGATGTATTACACTATCAGATAGTACTAGTTATACATGTTATCCTCCTCCTCCTGTATCAGTCACATGGATGTATTACACTATCAGATAGTACTAGTTATACATGTTATCCTCCTCTCCTGTATCAGTCACATGGATGTATTACACTATCAGATAGTACTAGTTATACATGTTATCCTCCTCCTCCTGTATCAGTCACATGGATGTATTACACTATCAGATAGTACTAGTTATACATGTTATCCTCCTCCTGTATCAGTCACATGGATGTATTACACTATCAGATAGTACTAGTTATACATGTTATCCTCCTCCTCCTGTATCAGTCACATGGATGTATTACACTATCAGATAGTACTAGTTATACATGTTATCCTCCTCCTGTATCAGTCACATGGATGTATTACACTATCAGATAGTACTAGTTATACATGTTATCCTCCTCCTCCTGTATCAGTCACATGGATGTATTACACTATCAGATAGTACTAGTTATACATGTTATCCTCCTCCTGTATCAGTCACATGGATGTATTACACTATCAGATAGTACTAGTTATACATGTTATCCTCCTCCTGTATCAGTCACATGGATGTATTACACTATCAGATAGTACTAGTTATACATGTTATCCTCCTCCTGTATCAGTCACATGGATGTATTACACTATCAGATAGTACTAGTTATACATGTTATCCTCCTCCTGTATCAGTCACATGGATGTATTACACTATCAGATAGTACTAGTTATACATGTTATCCTCCTCCTGTATCAGTCACATGGATGTATTACACTATCAGATAGTACTAGTTATACATGTTATCCTCCTCTCCTGTATCAGTCACATGGATGTATTACACTATCAGAAAGTACTAGTTATACATGTTATCCTCCTCCTGTATCAGTCACATGGATGTATTACACTATCAGATAGTACTAGTTATACATGTTATCCTCCTCCTCCTGTATCAGTCACATGGATGTATTACACTATCAGATAGTACTAGTTATACATGTTATCCTCCTCCTGTATCAGTCACATGGATGTATTACACTATCAGATAGTACTAGTTATACATGTTATCCTCCTCCTCCTGTATCAGTCACATGGATGTATTACACTATCAGATAGTACTAGTTATACATGTTATCCTCCTCCTCCTGTATCAGTCACATGGATGTATTACACTATCAGATAGTACTAGTTATACATGTTATCCTCCTCCTGTATCAGTCACATGGATGTATTACACTATCAGATAGTACTAGTTATACATGTTATCCTCCTCTCCTGTATCAGTCACATGGATGTATTACACTATCAGATAGTACTAGTTATACATGTTATCCTCCTCCTGTATCAGTCACATGGATGTATTACACTATCAGATAGTACTAGTTATACATGTTATCCTCCTCCTGTATCAGTCACATGGATGTATTACACTATCAGATAGTACTAGTTATACATGTTATCCTCCTCCTGTATCAGTCACATGGATGTATTACACTATCAGATAGTACTAGTTATACATGTTATCCTCCCTCCTGTATCAGTCACATGGATGTATTACACTATCAGATAGTACTAGTTATACATGTTATCCTCCTCCTCCTGTATCAGTCACATGGATGTATTACACTATCAGATAGTACTAGTTATACATGTTATCCTCCTCCTGTATCAGTCACATGGATGTATTACACTATCAGATAGTACTAGTTATACATGTTATCCTCCTCCTCCTGTATCAGTCACATGGATGTATTACACTATCAGATAGTACTAGTTATACATGTTATCCTCCTCCTGTATCAGTCACATGGATGTATTACACTATCAGATAGTACTAGTTATACATGTTATCCTCCTCCTCCTGTATCAGTCACATGGATGTATTACACTATCAGATAGTACTAGTTATACATGTTATCCTCCCTCCTGTATCAGTCACATGGATGTATTACACTATCAGATAGTACTAGTTATACATGTTATCCTCCTCCTCCTGTATCAGTCACATGGATGTATTACACTATCAGATAGTACTAGTTATACATGTTATCCTCCTCCTGTATCAGTCACATGGATGTATTACACTATCAGATAGTACTAGTTATACATGTTATCCTCCTCCTGTATCAGTCACATGGATGTATTACACTATCAGATAGTACTAGTTATACATGTTATCCTCCTCCTGTATCAGTCACATGGATGTATTACACTATCAGATAGTACTAGTTATACATGTTATCCCTCCCCTCCTGTATCAGTCACATGGATGTATTACACTATCAGATAGTACTAGTTATACATGTTATCCTCCTCCTGTATCAGTCACATGGATGTATTACACTATCAGATAGTACTAGTTATACATGTTCATCCTCCTCCTGTATCAGTCACATGGATGTATTACACTATCAGATAGTACTAGTTATACATGTTATCCTCCTCCTGTATCAGTCACATGGATGTATTACACTATCAGATAGTACTAGTTATACATGTTATCCTCCCTCCTGTATCAGTCACATGGATGTATTACACTATCAGATAGTACTAGTTATACATGTTATCCTCCTCCTGTATCAGTCACATGGATGTATTACACTATCAGATAGTACTAGTTATACATGTTATCCTCCTCCTCCTGTATCAGTCACATGGATGTATTACACTATCAGATAGTACTAGTTATACATGTTATCCTCCTCCTGTATCAGTCACATGGATGTATTACACTATCAGATAGTACTAGTTATACATGTTATCCTCCTCCTCCTGTATCAGTCACATGGATGTATTACACTATCAGATAGTACTAGTTATACATGTTATCCTCCTCCTGTATCAGTCACATGGATGTATTACACTATCAGATAGTACTAGTTATACATGTTATCCTCCCTCCTGTATCAGTCACATGGATGTATTACACTATCAGATAGTACTAGTTATACATGTTATCCTCCTCCTGTATCAGTCACATGGATGTATTACACTATCAGATAGTACTAGTTATACATGTTATCCTCCTCCTCCTGTATCAGTCACATGGATGTATTACACTATCAGATAGTACTAGTTATACATGTTATCCTCCTCCTGTATCAGTCACATGGATGTATTACACTATCAGATAGTACTAGTTATACATGTTATCCCCTCCTCCTGTATCAGTCACATGGATGTATTACACTATCAGATAGTACTAGTTATACATGTTATCCTCCTCCTCCTGTATCAGTCACATGGATGTATTACACTATCAGATAGTACTAGTTATACATGTTATCCTCCTCCTCCTGTATCAGTCACATGGATGTATTACACTATCAGATAGTACTAGTTATACATGTTATCCTCCTCCTGTATCAGTCACATGGATGTATTACACTATCAGATAGTACTAGTTATACATGTTATCCTCCTCCTGTATCAGTCACATGGATGTATTACACTATCAGATAGTACTAGTTATACATGTTATCCTCCTCCTGTATCAGTCACATGGATGTATTACACTATCAGATAGTACTAGTTATACATGTTATCCTCCTCCTGTATCAGTCACATGGATGTATTACACTATCAGATAGTACTAGTTATACATGTTATCCTCCTCCTCCTGTATCAGTCACATGGATGTATTACACTATCAGATAGTACTAGTTATACATGTTATCCTCCTCCTGTATCAGTCACATGGATGTATTACACTATCAGATAGTACTAGTTATACATGTTATCCTCCTCCTGTATCAGTCACATGGATGTATTACACTATCAGATAGTACTAGTTATACATGTTATCCTCCTCCTGTATCAGTCACATGGATGTATTACACTATCAGATAGTACTAGTTATACATGTTATCCTCCTCCTGTATCAGTCACATGGATGTATTACACTATCAGATAGTACTAGTTATACATGTTATCCTCCTCCTGTATCAGTCACATGGATGTATTACACTATCAGATAGTACTAGTTATACATGTTATCCTCCTCCTGTATCAGTCACATGGATGTATTACACTATCAGATAGTACTAGTTATACATGTTATCCTCCTCCTGTATCAGTCACATGGATGTATTACACTATCAGATAGTACTAGTTATACATGTTATCCTCCTCCTGTATCAGTCACATGGATGTATTACACTATCAGATAGTACTAGTTATACATGTTATCCTCCTCCTGTATCAGTCACATGGATGTATTACACTATCAGATAGTACTAGTTATACATGTTATCCTCCTCCTCCTGTATCAGTCACATGGATGTATTACACTATCAGATAGTACTAGTTATACATGTTATCCTCCCTCCTGTATCAGTCACATGGATGTATTACACTATCAGATAGTACTAGTTATACATGTTATCCCCCTCCTGTATCAGTCACATGGATGTATTACACTATCAGATAGTACTAGTTATACATGTTATCCTCCTCTCCTGTATCAGTCACATGGATGTATTACACTATCAGATAGTACTAGTTATACATGTTATCCTCCCTCCTGTATCAGTCACATGGATGTATTACACTATCAGATAGTACTAGTTATACATGTTATCCTCCCTCCTGTATCAGTCACATGGATGTATTACACTATCAGATAGTACTAGTTATACATGTTATCCTCCTCTCCTGTATCAGTCACATGGATGTATTACACTATCAGATAGTACTAGTTATACATGTTATCCTCCCTCCTGTATCAGTCACATGGATGTATTACACTATCAGATAGTACTAGTTATACATGTTATCCTCCCTCCTGTATCAGTCACATGGATGTATTACACTATCAGATAGTACTAGTTATACATGTTATCCTCCTCCTGTATCAGTCACATGGATGTATTACACTATCAGATAGTACTAGTTATACATGTTATCCTCCTCCTGTATCAGTCACATGGATGTATTACACTATCAGATAGTACTAGTTATACATGTTACCTCCTCCTCCTGTATCAGTCACATGGATGTATTACACTATCAGATAGTACTAGTTATACATGTTATCCTCCCTCCTGTATCAGTCACATGGATGTATTACACTATCAGATAGTACTAGTTATACATGTTATCCTCCTCCTCCTGTATCAGTCACATGGATGTATTACACTATCAGATAGTACTAGTTATACATGTTATCCTCCCTCCTGTATCAGTCACATGGATGTATTACACTATCAGATAGTACTAGTTATACATGTTATCCTCCTCCTGTATCAGTCACATGGATGTATTACACTATCAGATAGTACTAGTTATACATGTTATCCTCCTCCTGTATCAGTCACATGGATGTATTACACTATCAGATAGTACTAGTTATACATGTTATCCTCCTCCTGTATCAGTCACATGGATGTATTACACTATCAGATAGTACTAGTTATACATGTTATCCTCCTCCTGTATCAGTCACATGGATGTATTACACTATCAGATAGTACTAGTTATACATGTTACCTCCTCCTCCTGTATCAGTCACATGGATGTATTACACTATCAGATAGTACTAGTTATACATGTTATCCTCCTCCTGTATCAGTCACATGGATGTATTACACTATCAGATAGTACTAGTTATACATGTTATCCTCCTCCTGTATCAGTCACATGGATGTATTACACTATCAGATAGTACTAGTTATACATGTTATCCTCCTCCTGTATCAGTCACATGGATGTATTACACTATCAGATAGTACTAGTTATACATGTTATCCTCCCTCCTGTATCAGTCACATGGATGTATTACACTATCAGATAGTACTAGTTATACATGTTATCCTCCTCCTGTATCAGTCACATGGATGTATTACACTATCAGATAGTACTAGTTATACATGTTATCCTCCTCTCCTGTATCAGTCACATGGATGTATTACACTATCAGATAGTACTAGTTATACATGTTATCCTCCTCCTGTATCAGTCACATGGATGTATTACACTATCAGATAGTACTAGTTATACATGTTATCCTCCTCCTGTATCAGTCACATGGATGTATTACACTATCAGATAGTACTAGTTATACATGTTATCCTCCCTCCTGTATCAGTCACATGGATGTATTACACTATCAGATAGTACTAGTTATACATGTTATCCTCCTCCTGTATCAGTCACATGGATGTATTACACTATCAGATAGTACTAGTTATACATGTTATCCTCCTCCTCCTGTATCAGTCACATGGATGTATTACACTATCAGATAGTACTAGTTATACATGTTATCCTCCTCCTCCTGTATCAGTCACATGGATGTATTACACTATCAGATAGTACTAGTTATACATGTTATCCTCCTCCTGTATCAGTCACATGGATGTATTACACTATCAGATAGTACTAGTTATACATGTTATCCTCCTCCTGTATCAGTCACATGGATGTATTACACTATCAGATAGTACTAGTTATACATGTTATCCTCCTCCTGTATCAGTCACATGGATGTATTACACTATCAGATAGTACTAGTTATACATGTTATCCTCCTCCTGTATCAGTCACATGGATGTATTACACTATCAGATAGTACTAGTTATACATGTTATCCTCCTCCTGTATCAGTCACATGGATGTATTACACTATCAGATAGTACTAGTTATACATGTTATCCTCCTCCTCCTGTATCAGTCACATGGATGTATTACACTATCAGATAGTACTAGTTATACATGTTATCCTCCTCCTGTATCAGTCACATGGATGTATTACACTATCAGATAGTACTAGTTATACATGTTATCCTCCTCCTGTATCAGTCACATGGATGTATTACACTATCAGATAGTACTAGTTATACATGTTATCCTCCTCTCCCTGTATCAGTCACATGGATGTATTACACTATCAGATAGTACTAGTTATACATGTTATCCTCCTCCTGTATCAGTCACATGGATGTATTACACTATCAGATAGTACTAGTTATACATGTTATCCTCCCTCCTGTATCAGTCACATGGATGTATTACACTATCAGATAGTACTAGTTATACATGTTATCCTCCTCCTGTATCAGTCACATGGATGTATTACACTATCAGATAGTACTAGTTATACATGTTATCCTCCTCCTCCTGTATCAGTCACATGGATGTATTACACTATCAGATAGTACTAGTTATACATGTTATCCTCCTCCTGTATCAGTCACATGGATGTATTACACTATCAGATAGTACTAGTTATACATGTTATCCTCCTCTCCTGTATCAGTCACATGGATGTATTACACTATCAGATAGTACTAGTTATACATGTTATCCTCCTCCTGTATCAGTCACATGGATGTATTACACTATCAGATAGTACTAGTTATACATGTTATCCTCCCTCCTGTATCAGTCACATGGATGTATTACACTATCAGATAGTACTAGTTATACATGTTATCCTCCTCCTGTATCAGTCACATGGATGTATTACACTATCAGATAGTACTAGTTATACATGTTATCCTCCTCCTCCTGTATCAGTCACATGGATGTATTACACTATCAGATAGTACTAGTTATACATGTTATCCTCCTCCTCCTGTATCAGTCACATGGATGTATTACACTATCAGATAGTACTAGTTATACATGTTATCCTCCCTCCTGTATCAGTCACATGGATGTATTACACTATCAGATAGTACTAGTTATACATGTTATCCTCCTCCTGTATCAGTCACATGGATGTATTACACTATCAGATAGTACTAGTTATACATGTTATCCTCCTCCTCCTGTATCAGTCACATGGATGTATTACACTATCAGATAGTACTAGTTATACATGTTATCCTCCTCCTGTATCAGTCACATGGATGTATTACACTATCAGATAGTACTAGTTATACATGTTATCCTCCTCCTCCTGTATCAGTCACATGGATGTATTACACTATCAGATAGTACTAGTTATACATGTTATCCTCCCCTCCTGTATCAGTCACATGGATGTATTACACTATCAGATAGTACTAGTTATACATGTTATCCTCCTCCTCCTGTATCAGTCACATGGATGTATTACACTATCAGATAGTACTAGTTATACATGTTATCCTCCTCCTGTATCAGTCACATGGATGTATTACACTATCAGATAGTACTAGTTATACATGTTATCCTCCTCCTGTATCAGTCACATGGATGTATTACACTATCAGATAGTACTAGTTATACATGTTATCCTCCTCCTGTATCAGTCACATGGATGTATTACACTATCAGATAGTACTAGTTATACATGTTATCCTCCTCCTCCTGTATCAGTCACATGGATGTATTACACTATCAGATAGTACTAGTTATACATGTTATCCTCCTCCTGTATCAGTCACATGGATGTATTACACTATCAGATAGTACTAGTTATACATGTTATCCTCCTCTCCTGTATCAGTCACATGGATGTATTACACTATCAGATAGTACTAGTTATACATGTTATCCTCCTCCTCCTGTATCAGTCACATGGATGTATTACACTATCAGATAGTACTAGTTATACATGTTATCCTCCCTCCTGTATCAGTCACATGGATGTATTACACTATCAGATAGTACTAGTTATACATGTTATCCTCCCTCCTGTATCAGTCACATGGATGTATTACACTATCAGATAGTACTAGTTATACATGTTATCCTCCTCCTCCTGTATCAGTCACATGGATGTATTACACTATCAGATAGTACTAGTTATACATGTTATCCTCCTCCTGTATCAGTCACATGGATGTATTACACTATCAGATAGTACTAGTTATACATGTTATCCTCCCTCCTGTATCAGTCACATGGATGTATTACACTATCAGATAGTACTAGTTATACATGTTATCCTCCTCCTGTATCAGTCACATGGATGTATTACACTATCAGATAGTACTAGTTATACATGTTATCCTCCTCCTGTATCAGTCACATGGATGTATTACACTATCAGATAGTACTAGTTATACATGTTATCCTCCTCCTCCTGTATCAGTCACATGGATGTATTACACTATCAGATAGTACTAGTTATACATGTTATCCTCCTCCTCCTGTATCAGTCACATGGATGTATTACACTATCAGATAGTACTAGTTATACATGTTATCCTCCTCCTCCTGTATCAGTCACATGGATGTATTACACTATCAGATAGTACTAGTTATACATGTTATCCTCCTCCTGTATCAGTCACATGGATGTATTACACTATCAGATAGTACTAGTTATACATGTTATCCTCCTCCTGTATCAGTCACATGGATGTATTACACTATCAGATAGTACTAGTTATACATGTTATCCCCTCCTCCTGTATCAGTCACATGGATGTATTACACTATCAGATAGTACTAGTTATACATGTTATCCTCCTCCTGTATCAGTCACATGGATGTATTACACTATCAGATAGTACTAGTTATACATGTTATCCTCCTCCTGTATCAGTCACATGGATGTATTACACTATCAGATAGTACTAGTTATACATGTTATCCTCCTCCTGTATCAGTCACATGGATGTATTACACTATCAGATAGTACTAGTTATACATGTTATCCTCCTCCTGTATCAGTCACATGGATGTATTACACTATCAGATAGTACTAGTTATACATGTTATCCTCCTCCTGTATCAGTCACATGGATGTATTACACTATCAGATAGTACTAGTTATACATGTTATCCTCCTCTCCTGTATCAGTCACATGGATGTATTACACTATCAGATAGTACTAGTTATACATGTTATCCTCCTCCTCCTGTATCAGTCACATGGATGTATTACACTATCAGATAGTACTAGTTATACATGTTATCCTCCTCCTGTATCAGTCACATGGATGTATTACACTATCAGATAGTACTAGTTATACATGTTATCCTCCTCCTGTATCAGTCACATGGATGTATTACACTATCAGATAGTACTAGTTATACATGTTATCCTCCTCCTGTATCAGTCACATGGATGTATTACACTATCAGATAGTACTAGTTATACATGTTATCCTCCTCCTGTATCAGTCACATGGATGTATTACACTATCAGATAGTACTAGTTATACATGTTATCCTCCTCCTGTATCAGTCACATGGATGTATTACACTATCAGATAGTACTAGTTATACATGTTATCCTCCTCCTCCTGTATCAGTCACATGGATGTATTACACTATCAGATAGTACTAGTTATACATGTTATCCTCCTCTCCTGTATCAGTCACATGGATGTATTACACTATCAGATAGTACTAGTTATACATGTTATCCTCCTCCTGTATCAGTCACATGGATGTATTACACTATCAGATAGTACTAGTTATACATGTTATCCTCCTCCTCCTGTATCAGTCACATGGATGTATTACACTATCAGATAGTACTAGTTATACATGTTATCCTCCTCCTGTATCAGTCACATGGATGTATTACACTATCAGATAGTACTAGTTATACATGTTATCCTCCTCCTGTATCAGTCACATGGATGTATTACACTATCAGATAGTACTAGTTATACATGTTATCCTCCTCCTGTATCAGTCACATGGATGTATTACACTATCAGATAGTACTAGTTATACATGTTATCCTCCTCCTGTATCAGTCACATGGATGTATTACACTATCAGATAGTACTAGTTATACATGTTATCCTCCTCCTGTATCAGTCACATGGATGTATTACACTATCAGATAGTACTAGTTATACATGTTATCCTCCTCCTCCTCCTGTATCAGTCACATGGATGTATTACACTATCAGATAGTACTAGTTATACATGTTATCCTCCTCCTGTATCAGTCACATGGATGTATTACACTATCAGATAGTACTAGTTATACATGTTATCCTCCTCCTCCTGTATCAGTCACATGGATGTATTACACTATCAGATAGTACTAGTTATACATGTTATCCTCCTCCTCCTGTATCAGTCACATGGATGTATTACACTATCAGATAGTACTAGTTATACATGTTATCCTCCTCCTCCTGTATCAGTCACATGGATGTATTACACTATCAGATAGTACTAGTTATACATGTTATCCTCCTCCTGTATCAGTCACATGGATGTATTACACTATCAGATAGTACTAGTTATACATGTTATCCTCCTCCTGTATCAGTCACATGGATGTATTACACTATCAGATAGTACTAGTTATACATGTTATCCTCCCCTCCTGTATCAGTCACATGGATGTATTACACTATCAGATAGTACTAGTTATACATGTTATCCCCTCCTCCTGTATCAGTCACATGGATGTATTACACTATCAGATAGTACTAGTTATACATGTTATCCTCCTCCTCCTCCTGTATCAGTCACATGGATGTATTACACTATCAGATAGTACTAGTTATACATGTTATCCTCCTCCTGTATCAGTCACATGGATGTATTACACTATCAGATAGTACTAGTTATACATGTTATCCTCCTCCTGTATCAGTCACATGGATGTATTACACTATCAGATAGTACTAGTTATACATGTTATCCTCCTCCTCCTGTATCAGTCACATGGATGTATTACACTATCAGATAGTACTAGTTATACATGTTATCCTCCTCCTGTATCAGTCACATGGATGTATTACACTATCAGATAGTACTAGTTATACATGTTATCCTCCTCCTGTATCAGTCACATGGATGTATTACACTATCAGATAGTACTAGTTATACATGTTATCCTCCTCCTGTATCAGTCACATGGATGTATTACACTATCAGATAGTACTAGTTATACATGTTATCCTCCTCCTGTATCAGTCACATGGATGTATTACACTATCAGATAGTACTAGTTATACATGTTATCCTCCCTCTCCTGTATCAGTCACATGGATGTATTACACTATCAGATAGTACTAGTTATACATGTTATCCTCCTCCTCCTGTATCAGTCACATGGATGTATTACACTATCAGATAGTACTAGTTATACATGTTATCCTCCTCCTCCTGTATCAGTCACATGGATGTATTACACTATCAGATAGTACTAGTTATACATGTTATCCTCCTCCTGTATCAGTCACATGGATGTATTACACTATCAGATAGTACTAGTTATACATGTTATCCTCCTCCTGTATCAGTCACATGGATGTATTACACTATCAGATAGTACTAGTTATACATGTTATCCTCCCTCCTGTATCAGTCACATGGATGTATTACACTATCAGATAGTACTAGTTATACATTGTTATCCTCCTCCTGTATCAGTCACATGGATGTATTACACTATCAGATAGTACTAGTTATACATGTTATCCTCCCTCCTGTATCAGTCACATGGATGTATTACACTATCAGATAGTACTAGTTATACATGTTATCCTCCTCCTGTATCAGTCACATGGATGTATTACACTATCAGATAGTACTAGTTATACATGTTATCCTCCCTCCTGTATCAGTCACATGGATGTATTACACTATCAGATAGTACTAGTTATACATGTTATCCTCCTCCTGTATCAGTCACATGGATGTATTACACTATCAGATAGTACTAGTTATACATGTTATCCTCCTCCTCCTGTATCAGTCACATGGATGTATTACACTATCAGATAGTACTAGTTATACATGTTATCCTCCTCCTGTATCAGTCACATGGATGTATTACACTATCAGATAGTACTAGTTATACATGTTATCCTCCTCCTGTATCAGTCACATGGATGTATTACACTATCAGATAGTACTAGTTATACATGTTATCCTCCTCCTGTATCAGTCACATGGATGTATTACACTATCAGATAGTACTAGTTATACATGTTATCCTCCTCCTGTATCAGTCACATGGATGTATTACACTATCAGATAGTACTAGTTATACATGTTATCCTCCCTCTCCTGTATCAGTCACATGGATGTATTACACTATCAGATAGTACTAGTTATACATGTTATCCTCCCTCCTGTATCAGTCACATGGATGTATTACACTATCAGATAGTACTAGTTATACATGTTATCCTCCTCCTGTATCAGTCACATGGATGTATTACACTATCAGATAGTACTAGTTATACATGTTATCCTCCTCCTGTATCAGTCACATGGATGTATTACACTATCAGATAGTACTAGTTATACATGTTATCCTCCTCCTCCTGTATCAGTCACATGGATGTATTACACTATCAGATAGTACTAGTTATACATGTTATCCTCCTCCTGTATCAGTCACATGGATGTATTACACTATCAGATAGTACTAGTTATACATGTTATCCTCCTCCTCCTGTATCAGTCACATGGATGTATTACACTATCAGATAGTACTAGTTATACATGTTATCCTCCTCCTCCTGTATCAGTCACATGGATGTATTACACTATCAGATAGTACTAGTTATACATGTTATCCTCCCTCCTGTATCAGTCACATGGATGTATTACACTATCAGATAGTACTAGTTATACATGTTATCCTCCTCCTGTATCAGTCACATGGATGTATTACACTATCAGATAGTACTAGTTATACATGTTATCCTCCTCCTGTATCAGTCACATGGATGTATTACACTATCAGATAGTACTAGTTATACATGTTATCCTCCTCCTGTATCAGTCACATGGATGTATTACACTATCAGATAGTACTAGTTATACATGTTATCCTCCTCCTGTATCAGTCACATGGATGTATTACACTATCAGATAGTACTAGTTATACATGTTATCCTCCTCCTCCTGTATCAGTCACATGGATGTATTACACTATCAGATAGTACTAGTTATACATGTTATCCTCCTCCTCCTGTATCAGTCACATGGATGTATTACACTATCAGATAGTACTAGTTATACATGTTATCCTCCTCCTCCTGTATCAGTCACATGGATGTATTACACTATCAGATAGTACTAGTTATACATGTTATCCTCCCTCCTGTATCAGTCACATGGATGTATTACACTATCAGATAGTACTAGTTATACATGTTATCCTCCTCCTCCTGTATCAGTCACATGGATGTATTACACTATCAGATAGTACTAGTTATACATGTTATCCTCCTCCTGTATCAGTCACATGGATGTATTACACTATCAGATAGTACTAGTTATACATGTTATCCTCCTCCTGTATCAGTCACATGGATGTATTACACTATCAGATAGTACTAGTTATACATGTTATCCTCCTCCTGTATCAGTCACATGGATGTATTACACTATCAGATAGTACTAGTTATACATGTTATCCTCCTCCTCCTGTATCAGTCACATGGATGTATTACACTATCAGATAGTACTAGTTATACATGTTATCCTCCTCCTGTATCAGTCACATGGATGTATTACACTATCAGATAGTACTAGTTATACATGTTATCCTCCTCTCCTGTATCAGTCACATGGATGTATTACACTATCAGATAGTACTAGTTATACATGTTATCCTCCTCCTGTATCAGTCACATGGATGTATTACACTATCAGATAGTACTAGTTATACATGTTATCCTCCCTCCTGTATCAGTCACATGGATGTATTACACTATCAGATAGTACTAGTTATACATGTTATCCTCCTCCTGTATCAGTCACATGGATGTATTACACTATCAGATAGTACTAGTTATACATGTTATCCTCCTCCTGTATCAGTCACATGGATGTATTACACTATCAGATAGTACTAGTTATACATGTTATCCTCCCCTCCTGTATCAGTCACATGGATGTATTACACTATCAGATAGTACTAGTTATACATGTTATCCTCCTCCTGTATCAGTCACATGGATGTATTACACTATCAGATAGTACTAGTTATACATGTTATCCTCCTCCTCCTGTATCAGTCACATGGATGTATTACACTATCAGATAGTACTAGTTATACATGTTATCCTCCTCCTCCTGTATCAGTCACATGGATGTATTACACTATCAGATAGTACTAGTTATACATGTTATCCTCCTCCTGTATCAGTCACATGGATGTATTACACTATCAGATAGTACTAGTTATACATGTTATCCTCCCTCCTGTATCAGTCACATGGATGTATTACACTATCAGATAGTACTAGTTATACATGTTATCCTCCTCCTGTATCAGTCACATGGATGTATTACACTATCAGATAGTACTAGTTATACATGTTATCCTCCTCCTGTATCAGTCACATGGATGTATTACACTATCAGATAGTACTAGTTATACATGTTATCCTCCTCCTCCTGTATCAGTCACATGGATGTATTACACTATCAGATAGTACTAGTTATACATGTTATCCTCCTCCTCCTGTATCAGTCACATGGATGTATTACACTATCAGATAGTACTAGTTATACATGTTATCCTCCTCCTCCTGTATCAGTCACATGGATGTATTACACTATCAGATAGTACTAGTTATACATGTTATCCTCCTCCTGTATCAGTCACATGGATGTATTACACTATCAGATAGTACTAGTTATACATGTTATCCTCCCTCCTGTATCAGTCACATGGATGTATTACACTATCAGATAGTACTAGTTATACATGTTATCCTCCTCTCCTGTATCAGTCACATGGATGTATTACACTATCAGATAGTACTAGTTATACATGTTATCCTCCTCCTGTATCAGTCACATGGATGTATTACACTATCAGATAGTACTAGTTATACATGTTATCCTCCTCCTGTATCAGTCACATGGATGTATTACACTATCAGATAGTACTAGTTATACATGTTATCCTCCTCCTCCTGTATCAGTCACATGGATGTATTACACTATCAGATAGTACTAGTTATACATGTTATCCTCCTCCTGTATCAGTCACATGGATGTATTACACTATCAGATAGTACTAGTTATACATGTTATCCTCCTCCTGTATCAGTCACATGGATGTATTACACTATCAGATAGTACTAGTTATACATGTTATCCTCCTCCTGTATCAGTCACATGGATGTATTACACTATCAGATAGTACTAGTTATACATGTTATCCTCCTCCTCCTGTATCAGTCACATGGATGTATTACACTATCAGATAGTACTAGTTATACATGTTATCCTCCTCCTGTATCAGTCACATGGATGTATTACACTATCAGATAGTACTAGTTATACATGTTATCCTCCTCCTGTATCAGTCACATGGATGTATTACACTATCAGATAGTACTAGTTATACATGTTATCCTCCTCCTCCTGTATCAGTCACATGGATGTATTACACTATCAGATAGTACTAGTTATACATGTTATCCTCCTCCTGTATCAGTCACATGGATGTATTACACTATCAGATAGTACTAGTTATACATGTTATCCTCCTCCTCCTGTATCAGTCACATGGATGTATTACACTATCAGATAGTACTAGTTATACATGTTATCCTCCTCCTGTATCAGTCACATGGATGTATTACACTATCAGATAGTACTAGTTATACATGTTATCCTCCTCCTGTATCAGTCACATGGATGTATTACACTATCAGATAGTACTAGTTATACATGTTATCCTCCTCCTCCTGTATCAGTCACATGGATGTATTACACTATCAGATAGTACTAGTTATACATGTTATCCCCTCCTCCTGTATCAGTCACATGGATGTATTACACTATCAGATAGTACTAGTTATACATGTTATCCTCCTCCTGTATCAGTCACATGGATGTATTACACTATCAGATAGTACTAGTTATACATGTTATCCTCCTCTCCTGTATCAGTCACATGGATGTATTACACTATCAGATAGTACTAGTTATACATGTTATCCTCCCTCCTGTATCAGTCACATGGATGTATTACACTATCAGATAGTACTAGTTATACATGTTATCCTCCTCCTGTATCAGTCACATGGATGTATTACACTATCAGATAGTACTAGTTATACATGTTATCCTCCTCTCCTGTATCAGTCACATGGATGTATTACACTATCAGATAGTACTAGTTATACATGTTATCCTCCCTCCTGTATCAGTCACATGGATGTATTACACTATCAGATAGTACTAGTTATACATGTTATCCTCCTCCTGTATCAGTCACATGGATGTATTACACTATCAGATAGTACTAGTTATACATGTTATCCTCCTCCTGTATCAGTCACATGGATGTATTACACTATCAGATAGTACTAGTTATACATGTTATCCTCCTCCTGTATCAGTCACATGGATGTATTACACTATCAGATAGTACTAGTTATACATGTTATCCTCCTCCTGTATCAGTCACATGGATGTATTACACTATCAGATAGTACTAGTTATACATGTTATCCTCCTCCTGTATCAGTCACATGGATGTATTACACTATCAGATAGTACTAGTTATACATGTTATCCTCCTCCTCCTGTATCAGTCACATGGATGTATTACACTATCAGATAGTACTAGTTATACATGTTATCCTCCTCCTGTATCAGTCACATGGATGTATTACACTATCAGATAGTACTAGTTATACATGTTATCCTCCTCCTGTATCAGTCACATGGATGTATTACACTATCAGATAGTACTAGTTATACATGTTATCCTCCTCCTCCTGTATCAGTCACATGGATGTATTACACTATCAGATAGTACTAGTTATACATGTTATCCTCCTCCTGTATCAGTCACATGGATGTATTACACTATCAGATAGTACTAGTTATACATGTTATCCTCCTCCTCCTGTATCAGTCACATGGATGTATTACACTATCAGATAGTACTAGTTATACATGTTATCCTCCCTCCTGTATCAGTCACATGGATGTATTACACTATCAGATAGTACTAGTTATACATGTTATCCTCCTCCTCCTGTATCAGTCACATGGATGTATTACACTATCAGATAGTACTAGTTATACATGTTATCCTCCTCCTGTATCAGTCACATGGATGTATTACACTATCAGATAGTACTAGTTATACATGTTATCCTCCTCCTGTATCAGTCACATGGATGTATTACACTATCAGATAGTACTAGTTATACATGTTATCCTCCTCCTCCTGTATCAGTCACATGGATGTATTACACTATCAGATAGTACTAGTTATACATGTTATCCTCCTCCTGTATCAGTCACATGGATGTATTACACTATCAGATAGTACTAGTTATACATGTTATCCTCCTCCTGTATCAGTCACATGGATGTATTACACTATCAGATAGTACTAGTTATACATGTTATCCTCCCTCCTGTATCAGTCACATGGATGTATTACACTATCAGATAGTACTAGTTATACATGTTATCCTCCTCCTGTATCAGTCACATGGATGTATTACACTATCAGATAGTACTAGTTATACATGTTATCCTCCTCCTCCTGTATCAGTCACATGGATGTATTACACTATCAGATAGTACTAGTTATACATGTTATCCTCCTCCTCCTCCTGTATCAGTCACATGGATGTATTACACTATCAGATAGTACTAGTTATACATGTTATCCTCCTCCTGTATCAGTCACATGGATGTATTACACTATCAGATAGTACTAGTTATACATGTTATCCTCCTCCTCCTGTATCAGTCACATGGATGTATTACACTATCAGATAGTACTAGTTATACATGTTATCCTCCTCCTGTATCAGTCACATGGATGTATTACACTATCAGATAGTACTAGTTATACATGTTATCCTCCCTCCTGTATCAGTCACATGGATGTATTACACTATCAGATAGTACTAGTTATACATGTTATCCTCCTCCTGTATCAGTCACATGGATGTATTACACTATCAGATAGTACTAGTTATACATGTTATCCTCCTCCTGTATCAGTCACATGGATGTATTACACTATCAGATAGTACTAGTTATACATGTTATCCTCCTCCTGTATCAGTCACATGGATGTATTACACTATCAGATAGTACTAGTTATACATGTTATCCTCCTCCTGTATCAGTCACATGGATGTATTACACTATCAGATAGTACTAGTTATACATGTTATCCTCCCTCCTGTATCAGTCACATGGATGTATTACACTATCAGATAGTACTAGTTATACATGTTATCCTCCCTCCTGTATCAGTCACATGGATGTATTACACTATCAGATAGTACTAGTTATACATGTTATCCTCCTCCTGTATCAGTCACATGGATGTATTACACTATCAGATAGTACTAGTTATACATGTTATCCTCCTCCTCCTGTATCAGTCACATGGATGTATTACACTATCAGATAGTACTAGTTATACATGTTATCCTCCTCCTGTATCAGTCACATGGATGTATTACACTATCAGATAGTACTAGTTATACATGTTATCCTCCTCCTGTATCAGTCACATGGATGTATTACACTATCAGATAGTACTAGTTATACATGTTATCCTCCCTCCTGTATCAGTCACATGGATGTATTACACTATCAGATAGTACTAGTTATACATGTTATCCTCCTCCTGTATCAGTCACATGGATGTATTACACTATCAGATAGTACTAGTTATACATGTTATCCTCCTCCTGTATCAGTCACATGGATGTATTACACTATCAGATAGTACTAGTTATACATGTTATCCTCCTCCTGTATCAGTCACATGGATGTATTACACTATCAGATAGTACTAGTTATACATGTTATCCTCCTCCTGTATCAGTCACATGGATGTATTACACTATCAGATAGTACTAGTTATACATGTTATCCTCCTCCTGTATCAGTCACATGGATGTATTACACTATCAGATAGTACTAGTTATACATGTTATCCTCCTCCTCCTGTATCAGTCACATGGATGTATTACACTATCAGATAGTACTAGTTATACATGTTATCCTCCTCCTGTATCAGTCACATGGATGTATTACACTATCAGATAGTACTAGTTATACATGTTATCCTCCCTCCTGTATCAGTCACATGGATGTATTACACTATCAGATAGTACTAGTTATACATGTTATCCTCCTCCTGTATCAGTCACATGGATGTATTACACTATCAGATAGTACTAGTTATACATGTTATCCTCCCTCCTGTATCAGTCACATGGATGTATTACACTATCAGATAGTACTAGTTATACATGTTATCCTCCTCCTGTATCAGTCACATGGATGTATTACACTATCAGATAGTACTAGTTATACATGTTATCCTCCCTCCTGTATCAGTCACATGGATGTATTACACTATCAGATAGTACTAGTTATACATGTTATCCTCCTCCTGTATCAGTCACATGGATGTATTACACTATCAGATAGTACTAGTTATACATGTTATCCTCCTCCTGTATCAGTCACATGGATGTATTACACTATCAGATAGTACTAGTTATACATGTTATCCTCCTCCTCCTGTATCAGTCACATGGATGTATTACACTATCAGATAGTACTAGTTATACATGTTATCCTCCTCCTGTATCAGTCACATGGATGTATTACACTATCAGATAGTACTAGTTATACATGTTATCCTCCCTCCTGTATCAGTCACATGGATGTATTACACTATCAGATAGTACTAGTTATACATGTTATCCTCCTCCTGTATCAGTCACATGGATGTATTACACTATCAGATAGTACTAGTTATACATGTTATCCTCCTCCTGTATCAGTCACATGGATGTATTACACTATCAGATAGTACTAGTTATACATGTTATCCTCCCTCTCCTGTATCAGTCACATGGATGTATTACACTATCAGATAGTACTAGTTATACATGTTATCCTCCTCCTGTATCAGTCACATGGATGTATTACACTATCAGATAGTACTAGTTATACATGTTATCCTCCTCCTGTATCAGTCACATGGATGTATTACACTATCAGATAGTACTAGTTATACATGTTATCCTCCTCCTGTATCAGTCACATGGATGTATTACACTATCAGATAGTACTAGTTATACATGTTATCCTCCCTCCTGTATCAGTCACATGGATGTATTACACTATCAGATAGTACTAGTTATACATGTTATCCTCCTCCTCCTGTATCAGTCACATGGATGTATTACACTATCAGATAGTACTAGTTATACATGTTATCCTCCTCCTGTATCAGTCACATGGATGTATTACACTATCAGATAGTACTAGTTATACATGTTATCCTCCTCCTCCTGTATCAGTCACATGGATGTATTACACTATCAGATAGTACTAGTTATACATGTTATCCTCCTCCTCCTGTATCAGTCACATGGATGTATTACACTATCAGATAGTACTAGTTATACATGTTATCCTCCCTCCTGTATCAGTCACATGGATGTATTACACTATCAGATAGTACTAGTTATACATGTTATATCCTCCTCCTCCTGTATCAGTCACATGGATGTATTACACTATCAGATAGTACTAGTTATACATGTTATCCTCCCTCCTGTATCAGTCACATGGATGTATTACACTATCAGATAGTACTAGTTATACATGTTATCCTCCTCCTCCTGTATCAGTCACATGGATGTATTACACTATCAGATAGTACTAGTTATACATGTTATCCTCCTCCTGTATCAGTCACATGGATGTATTACACTATCAGATAGTACTAGTTATACATGTTATCCTCCTCCTGTATCAGTCACATGGATGTATTACACTATCAGATAGTACTAGTTATACATGTTATCCTCCTCCTGTATCAGTCACATGGATGTATTACACTATCAGATAGTACTAGTTATACATGTTATCCTCCTCCTCCTGTATCAGTCACATGGATGTATTACACTATCAGATAGTACTAGTTATACATGTTATCCTCCTCCTCCTGTATCAGTCACATGGATGTATTACACTATCAGATAGTACTAGTTATACATGTTATCCTCCTCCTGTATCAGTCACATGGATGTATTACACTATCAGATAGTACTAGTTATACATGTTATCCTCCTCCTGTATCAGTCACATGGATGTATTACACTATCAGATAGTACTAGTTATACATGTTATCCTCCTCCTCCTGTATCAGTCACATGGATGTATTACACTATCAGATAGTACTAGTTATACATGTTATCCTCCTCCTGTATCAGTCACATGGATGTATTACACTATCAGATAGTACTAGTTATACATGTTATCCTCCCTCCTGTATCAGTCACATGGATGTATTACACTATCAGATAGTACTAGTTATACATGTTATCCTCCTCCTGTATCAGTCACATGGATGTATTACACTATCAGATAGTACTAGTTATACATGTTATCCTCCTCCTGTATCAGTCACATGGATGTATTACACTATCAGATAGTACTAGTTATACATGTTATCCTCCTCCTCCTGTATCAGTCACATGGATGTATTACACTATCAGATAGTACTAGTTATACATGTTATCCTCCCTCTCCTGTATCAGTCACATGGATGTATTACACTATCAGATAGTACTAGTTATACATGTTATCCTCCTCCTGTATCAGTCACATGGATGTATTACACTATCAGATAGTACTAGTTATACATGTTATCCTCCTCCTGTATCAGTCACATGGATGTATTACACTATCAGATAGTACTAGTTATACATGTTATCCTCCTCCTGTATCAGTCACATGGATGTATTACACTATCAGATAGTACTAGTTATACATGTTATCCTCCTCCTGTATCAGTCACATGGATGTATTACACTATCAGATAGTACTAGTTATACATGTTATCCTCCTCCTGTATCAGTCACATGGATGTATTACACTATCAGATAGTACTAGTTATACATGTTATCCTCCTCCTGTATCAGTCACATGGATGTATTACACTATCAGATAGTACTAGTTATACATGTTATCCTCCTCTCCTGTATCAGTCACATGGATGTATTACACTATCAGATAGTACTAGTTATACATGTTATCCTCCTCCTCCTGTATCAGTCACATGGATGTATTACACTATCAGATAGTACTAGTTATACATGTTATCCTCCTCCTGTATCAGTCACATGGATGTATTACACTATCAGATAGTACTAGTTATACATGTTATCCTCCTCCTCCTGTATCAGTCACATGGATGTATTACACTATCAGATAGTACTAGTTATACATGTTATCCTCCTCCTCCTGTATCAGTCACATGGATGTATTACACTATCAGATAGTACTAGTTATACATGTTATCCTCCTCCTCCTGTATCAGTCACATGGATGTATTACACTATCAGATAGTACTAGTTATACATGTTATCCTCCTCCTGTATCAGTCACATGGATGTATTACACTATCAGATAGTACTAGTTATACATGTTATCCTCCTCCTCCTGTATCAGTCACATGGATGTATTACACTATCAGATAGTACTAGTTATACATGTTATCCTCCTCCTGTATCAGTCACATGGATGTATTACACTATCAGATAGTACTAGTTATACATGTTATCCTCCCTCCTGTATCAGTCACATGGATGTATTACACTATCAGATAGTACTAGTTATACATGTTATCCTCCTCCTGTATCAGTCACATGGATGTATTACACTATCAGATAGTACTAGTTATACATGTTATCCTCCTCCTCCTGTATCAGTCACATGGATGTATTACACTATCAGATAGTACTAGTTATACATGTTATCCTCCTCCTGTATCAGTCACATGGATGTATTACACTATCAGATAGTACTAGTTATACATGTTATCCTCCTCCTGTATCAGTCACATGGATGTATTACACTATCAGATAGTACTAGTTATACATGTTATCCTCCTCCTGTATCAGTCACATGGATGTATTACACTATCAGATAGTACTAGTTATACATGTTATCCTCCTCCTGTATCAGTCACATGGATGTATTACACTATCAGATAGTACTAGTTATACATGTTATCCTCCTCCTCCTGTATCAGTCACATGGATGTATTACACTATCAGATAGTACTAGTTATACATGTTATCCTCCCTCCTGTATCAGTCACATGGATGTATTACACTATCAGATAGTACTAGTTATACATGTTATCCTCCTCCTCCTGTATCAGTCACATGGATGTATTACACTATCAGATAGTACTAGTTATACATGTTTCCTCCTCCTCCTGTATCAGTCACATGGATGTATTACACTATCAGATAGTACTAGTTATACATGTTATCCTCCTCCTGTATCAGTCACATGGATGTATTACACTATCAGATAGTACTAGTTATACATGTTATCCTCCTCCTCCTGTATCAGTCACATGGATGTATTACACTATCAGATAGTACTAGTTATACATGTTATCCTCCTCCTGTATCAGTCACATGGATGTATTACACTATCAGATAGTACTAGTTATACATGTTATCCTCCTCCTGTATCAGTCACATGGATGTATTACACTATCAGATAGTACTAGTTATACATGTTATCCTCCTCCTCCTGTATCAGTCACATGGATGTATTACACTATCAGATAGTACTAGTTATACATGTTATCCTCCCCTCCTGTATCAGTCACATGGATGTATTACACTATCAGATAGTACTAGTTATACATGTTATCCTCCTCCTCCTGTATCAGTCACATGGATGTATTACACTATCAGATAGTACTAGTTATACATGTTATCCTCCTCCTGTATCAGTCACATGGATGTATTACACTATCAGATAGTACTAGTTATACATGTTATCCTCCTCCTCCTGTATCAGTCACATGGATGTATTACACTATCAGATAGTACTAGTTATACATGTTATCCTCCTCCTGTATCAGTCACATGGATGTATTACACTATCAGATAGTACTAGTTATACATGTTATCCTCCTCCTGTATCAGTCACATGGATGTATTACACTATCAGATAGTACTAGTTATACATGTTATCCTCCTCCTGTATCAGTCACATGGATGTATTACACTATCAGATAGTACTAGTTATACATGTTATCCTCCTCCTGTATCAGTCACATGGATGTATTACACTATCAGATAGTACTAGTTATACATGTTATCCTCCTCCTGTATCAGTCACATGGATGTATTACACTATCAGATAGTACTAGTTATACATGTTATCCTCCTCCTCCTGTATCAGTCACATGGATGTATTACACTATCAGATAGTACTAGTTATACATGTTATCCTCCCTCCTGTATCAGTCACATGGATGTATTACACTATCAGATAGTACTAGTTATACATGTTATCCTCCTCCTGTATCAGTCACATGGATGTATTACACTATCAGATAGTACTAGTTATACATGTTATCCTCCTCCTGTATCAGTCACATGGATGTATTACACTATCAGATAGTACTAGTTATACATGTTATCCTCCTCCTGTATCAGTCACATGGATGTATTACACTATCAGATAGTACTAGTTATACATGTTATCCTCCTCCTGTATCAGTCACATGGATGTATTACACTATCAGATAGTACTAGTTATACATGTTATCCTCCTCCTCCTGTATCAGTCACATGGATGTATTACACTATCAGATAGTACTAGTTATACATGTTATCCTCCTCCTCCTGTATCAGTCACATGGATGTATTACACTATCAGATAGTACTAGTTATACATGTTATCCTCCTCCTGTATCAGTCACATGGATGTATTACACTATCAGATAGTACTAGTTATACATGTTATCCTCCTCCTCCTGTATCAGTCACATGGATGTATTACACTATCAGATAGTACTAGTTATACATGTTATCCTCCTCCTCCTGTATCAGTCACATGGATGTATTACACTATCAGATAGTACTAGTTATACATGTTATCCTCCTCCTGTATCAGTCACATGGATGTATTACACTATCAGATAGTACTAGTTATACATGTTATCCTCCTCCTGTATCAGTCACATGGATGTATTACACTATCAGATAGTACTAGTTATACATGTTATCCTCCTCCTCCTGTATCAGTCACATGGATGTATTACACTATCAGATAGTACTAGTTATACATGTTATCCTCCTCCTGTATCAGTCACATGGATGTATTACACTATCAGATAGTACTAGTTATACATGTTATCCTCCTCCTCCTGTATCAGTCACATGGATGTATTACACTATCAGATAGTACTAGTTATACATGTTATCCCTCCTCCTGTATCAGTCACATGGATGTATTACACTATCAGATAGTACTAGTTATACATGTTATCCTCCTCCTGTATCAGTCACATGGATGTATTACACTATCAGATAGTACTAGTTATACATGTTATCCTCCTCCTGTATCAGTCACATGGATGTATTACACTATCAGATAGTACTAGTTATACATGTTATCCTCCTCCTGTATCAGTCACATGGATGTATTACACTATCAGATAGTACTAGTTATACATGTTATCCTCCTCCTGTATCAGTCACATGGATGTATTACACTATCAGATAGTACTAGTTATACATGTTATCCTCCTCCTCCTGTATCAGTCACATGGATGTATTACACTATCAGATAGTACTAGTTATACATGTTATCCTCCTCCTCCTGTATCAGTCACATGGATGTATTACACTATCAGATAGTACTAGTTATACATGTTATCCTCCTCCTGTATCAGTCACATGGATGTATTACACTATCAGATAGTACTAGTTATACATGTTATCCTCCTCCTCCTGTATCAGTCACATGGATGTATTACACTATCAGATAGTACTAGTTATACATGTTATCCTCCTCCTGTATCAGTCACATGGATGTATTACACTATCAGATAGTACTAGTTATACATGTTATCCTCCTCCTGTATCAGTCACATGGATGTATTACACTATCAGATAGTACTAGTTATACATGTTATCCTCCTCCTGTATCAGTCACATGGATGTATTACACTATCAGATAGTACTAGTTATACATGTTATCCTCCTCCTGTATCAGTCACATGGATGTATTACACTATCAGATAGTACTAGTTATACATGTTATCCTCCCTCCTGTATCAGTCACATGGATGTATTACACTATCAGATAGTACTAGTTATACATGTTATCCTCCTCCTGTATCAGTCACATGGATGTATTACACTATCAGATAGTACTAGTTATACATGTTATCCTCCTCCTCCTGTATCAGTCACATGGATGTATTACACTATCAGATAGTACTAGTTATACATGTTATCCTCCTCCTGTATCAGTCACATGGATGTATTACACTATCAGATAGTACTAGTTATACATGTTATCCTCCTCCTCCTGTATCAGTCACATGGATGTATTACACTATCAGATAGTACTAGTTATACATGTTATCCTCCTCCTGTATCAGTCACATGGATGTATTACACTATCAGATAGTACTAGTTATACATGTTATCCTCCTCCTCCTGTATCAGTCACATGGATGTATTACACTATCAGATAGTACTAGTTATACATGTTATCCTCCTCCTGTATCAGTCACATGGATGTATTACACTATCAGATAGTACTAGTTATACATGTTATCCTCCTCCTGTATCAGTCACATGGATGTATTACACTATCAGATAGTACTAGTTATACATGTTATCCTCCTCCTGTATCAGTCACATGGATGTATTACACTATCAGATAGTACTAGTTATACATGTTATCCTCCCTCCTGTATCAGTCACATGGATGTATTACACTATCAGATAGTACTAGTTATACATGTTATCCTCCTCCTGTATCAGTCACATGGATGTATTACACTATCAGATAGTACTAGTTATACATGTTATCCTCCTCCTCCTGTATCAGTCACATGGATGTATTACACTATCAGATAGTACTAGTTATACATGTTATCCTCCTCCTGTATCAGTCACATGGATGTATTACACTATCAGATAGTACTAGTTATACATGTTATCCTCCTCCTGTATCAGTCACATGGATGTATTACACTATCAGATAGTACTAGTTATACATGTTATCCTCCTCCTGTATCAGTCACATGGATGTATTACACTATCAGATAGTACTAGTTATACATGTTATCCTCCTCCTGTATCAGTCACATGGATGTATTACACTATCAGATAGTACTAGTTATACATGTTATCCTCCTCCTGTATCAGTCACATGGATGTATTACACTATCAGATAGTACTAGTTATACATGTTATCCTCCTCCTGTATCAGTCACATGGATGTATTACACTATCAGATAGTACTAGTTATACATGTTATCCTCCTCCTCCTGTATCAGTCACATGGATGTATTACACTATCAGATAGTACTAGTTATACATGTTATCCTCCCTCCTGTATCAGTCACATGGATGTATTACACTATCAGATAGTACTAGTTATACATGTTATCCTCCTCCTCCTGTATCAGTCACATGGATGTATTACACTATCAGATAGTACTAGTTATACATGTTATCCTCCTCCTGTATCAGTCACATGGATGTATTACACTATCAGATAGTACTAGTTATACATGTTATCCTCCTCCTGTATCAGTCACATGGATGTATTACACTATCAGATAGTACTAGTTATACATGTTATCCTCCTCCTGTATCAGTCACATGGATGTATTACACTATCAGATAGTACTAGTTATACATGTTATCCTCCTCCTCCTGTATCAGTCACATGGATGTATTACACTATCAGATAGTACTAGTTATACATGTTATCCTCCTCCTGTATCAGTCACATGGATGTATTACACTATCAGATAGTACTAGTTATACATGTTATCCTCCTCCTGTATCAGTCACATGGATGTATTACACTATCAGATAGTACTAGTTATACATGTTATCCTCCTCCTGTATCAGTCACATGGATGTATTACACTATCAGATAGTACTAGTTATACATGTTATCCTCCTCCTCCTGTATCAGTCACATGGATGTATTACACTATCAGATAGTACTAGTTATACATGTTATCCTCCTCCTCCTGTATCAGTCACATGGATGTATTACACTATCAGATAGTACTAGTTATACATGTTATCCTCCTCCTCCTGTATCAGTCACATGGATGTATTACACTATCAGATAGTACTAGTTATACATGTTATCCTCCTCCTGTATCAGTCACATGGATGTATTACACTATCAGATAGTACTAGTTATACATGTTATCCTCCCCTCCTGTATCAGTCACATGGATGTATTACACTATCAGATAGTACTAGTTATACATGTTATCCTCCTCCTGTATCAGTCACATGGATGTATTACACTATCAGATAGTACTAGTTATACATGTTATCCTCCTCCTCCTGTATCAGTCACATGGATGTATTACACTATCAGATAGTACTAGTTATACATGTTATCCTCCTCCTCCTGTATCAGTCACATGGATGTATTACACTATCAGATAGTACTAGTTATACATGTTATCCTCCTCCTCCTGTATCAGTCACATGGATGTATTACACTATCAGATAGTACTAGTTATACATGTTATCCTCCTCCTCCTGTATCAGTCACATGGATGTATTACACTATCAGATAGTACTAGTTATACATGTTATCCTCCTCCTGTATCAGTCACATGGATGTATTACACTATCAGATAGTACTAGTTATACATGTTATCCTCCTCCTGTATCAGTCACATGGATGTATTACACTATCAGATAGTACTAGTTATACATGTTATCCTCCTCCTGTATCAGTCACATGGATGTATTACACTATCAGATAGTACTAGTTATACATGTTATCCTCCTCCTCCTGTATCAGTCACATGGATGTATTACACTATCAGATAGTACTAGTTATACATGTTATCCTCCTCCTGTATCAGTCACATGGATGTATTACACTATCAGATAGTACTAGTTATACATGTTATCCTCCTCCTGTATCAGTCACATGGATGTATTACACTATCAGATAGTACTAGTTATACATGTTATCCTCCTCCTCCTGTATCAGTCACATGGATGTATTACACTATCAGATAGTACTAGTTATACATGTTATCCTCCTCCTGTATCAGTCACATGGATGTATTACACTATCAGATAGTACTAGTTATACATGTTATCCTCCTCCTGTATCAGTCACATGGATGTATTACACTATCAGATAGTACTAGTTATACATGTTATCCTCCCTCCTGTATCAGTCACATGGATGTATTACACTATCAGATAGTACTAGTTATACATGTTATCCTCCTCCTGTATCAGTCACATGGATGTATTACACTATCAGATAGTACTAGTTATACATGTTATCCTCCTCCTCCTGTATCAGTCACATGGATGTATTACACTATCAGATAGTACTAGTTATACATGTTATCCTCCTCCTCCTGTATCAGTCACATGGATGTATTACACTATCAGATAGTACTAGTTATACATGTTATCCTCCCTCCTGTATCAGTCACATGGATGTATTACACTATCAGATAGTACTAGTTATACATGTTATCCTCCTCCTGTATCAGTCACATGGATGTATTACACTATCAGATAGTACTAGTTATACATGTTATCCTCCTCCTGTATCAGTCACATGGATGTATTACACTATCAGATAGTACTAGTTATACATGTTATCCTCCTCCTGTATCAGTCACATGGATGTATTACACTATCAGATAGTACTAGTTATACATGTTATCCTCCTCCTCCTGTATCAGTCACATGGATGTATTACACTATCAGATAGTACTAGTTATACATGTTATCCTCCCTCCTGTATCAGTCACATGGATGTATTACACTATCAGATAGTACTAGTTATACATGTTATCCTCCTCCTGTATCAGTCACATGGATGTATTACACTATCAGATAGTACTAGTTATACATGTTATCCTCCTCCTGTATCAGTCACATGGATGTATTACACTATCAGATAGTACTAGTTATACATGTTATCCTCCTCCTGTATCAGTCACATGGATGTATTACACTATCAGATAGTACTAGTTATACATGTTATCCTCCTCCTGTATCAGTCACATGGATGTATTACACTATCAGATAGTACTAGTTATACATGTTATCCTCCTCCTCCTGTATCAGTCACATGGATGTATTACACTATCAGATAGTACTAGTTATACATGTTATCCTCCTCCTGTATCAGTCACATGGATGTATTACACTATCAGATAGTACTAGTTATACATGTTATCCTCCTCCTCCTGTATCAGTCACATGGATGTATTACACTATCAGATAGTACTAGTTATACATGTTATCCTCCTCCTGTATCAGTCACATGGATGTATTACACTATCAGATAGTACTAGTTATACATGTTATCCTCCTCCTCCTGTATCAGTCACATGGATGTATTACACTATCAGATAGTACTAGTTATACATGTTATCCTCCTCCTGTATCAGTCACATGGATGTATTACACTATCAGATAGTACTAGTTATACATGTTATCCTCCTCCTCCTGTATCAGTCACATGGATGTATTACACTATCAGATAGTACTAGTTATACATGTTATCCTCCTCCTGTATCAGTCACATGGATGTATTACACTATCAGATAGTACTAGTTATACATGTTATCCTCCTCCTGTATCAGTCACATGGATGTATTACACTATCAGATAGTACTAGTTATACATGTTATCCTCCTCCTGTATCAGTCACATGGATGTATTACACTATCAGATAGTACTAGTTATACATGTTATCCTCCTCCTGTATCAGTCACATGGATGTATTACACTATCAGATAGTACTAGTTATACATGTTATCCTCCTCCTGTATCAGTCACATGGATGTATTACACTATCAGATAGTACTAGTTATACATGTTATCCTCCTCCTGTATCAGTCACATGGATGTATTACACTATCAGATAGTACTAGTTATACATGTTATCCTCCTCCTCCTGTATCAGTCACATGGATGTATTACACTATCAGATAGTACTAGTTATACATGTTATCCTCCTCCTCCTGTATCAGTCACATGGATGTATTACACTATCAGATAGTACTAGTTATACATGTTATCCTCCTCCTCCTGTATCAGTCACATGGATGTATTACACTATCAGATAGTACTAGTTATACATGTTATCCTCCTCCTGTATCAGTCACATGGATGTATTACACTATCAGATAGTACTAGTTATACATGTTATCCTCCTCTCCTGTATCAGTCACATGGATGTATTACACTATCAGATAGTACTAGTTATACATGTTATCCTCCTCCTGTATCAGTCACATGGATGTATTACACTATCAGATAGTACTAGTTATACATGTTATCCTCCTCCTGTATCAGTCACATGGATGTATTACACTATCAGATAGTACTAGTTATACATGTTATCCTCCTCCTGTATCAGTCACATGGATGTATTACACTATCAGATAGTACTAGTTATACATGTTATCCTCCTCCTGTATCAGTCACATGGATGTATTACACTATCAGATAGTACTAGTTATACATGTTATCCTCCTCCTCCTGTATCAGTCACATGGATGTATTACACTATCAGATAGTACTAGTTATACATGTTATCCTCCTCCTGTATCAGTCACATGGATGTATTACACTATCAGATAGTACTAGTTATACATGTTATCCTCCTCCTGTATCAGTCACATGGATGTATTACACTATCAGATAGTACTAGTTATACATGTTATCCTCCTCCTGTATCAGTCACATGGATGTATTACACTATCAGATAGTACTAGTTATACATGTTATCCTCCTCCTCCTGTATCAGTCACATGGATGTATTACACTATCAGATAGTACTAGTTATACATGTTATCCTCCTCCTGTATCAGTCACATGGATGTATTACACTATCAGATAGTACTAGTTATACATGTTATCCTCCCTCCTGTATCAGTCACATGGATGTATTACACTATCAGATAGTACTAGTTATACATGTTATCCTCCTCCTGTATCAGTCACATGGATGTATTACACTATCAGATAGTACTAGTTATACATGTTCCTCCTCCTCCTGTATCAGTCACATGGATGTATTACACTATCAGATAGTACTAGTTATACATGTTATCCTCCTCCTCCTGTATCAGTCACATGGATGTATTACACTATCAGATAGTACTAGTTATACATGTTATCCTCCCTCCTGTATCAGTCACATGGATGTATTACACTATCAGATAGTACTAGTTATACATGTTATCCTCCTCCTCCTGTATCAGTCACATGGATGTATTACACTATCAGATAGTACTAGTTATACATGTTATCCTCCTCCTGTATCAGTCACATGGATGTATTACACTATCAGATAGTACTAGTTATACATGTTATCCTCCCTCCTGTATCAGTCACATGGATGTATTACACTATCAGATAGTACTAGTTATACATGTTATCCTCCTCCTGTATCAGTCACATGGATGTATTACACTATCAGATAGTACTAGTTATACATGTTATCCTCCCTCCTGTATCAGTCACATGGATGTATTACACTATCAGATAGTACTAGTTATACATGTTATCCTCCTCCTCCTGTATCAGTCACATGGATGTATTACACTATCAGATAGTACTAGTTATACATGTTATCCTCCCTCCTGTATCAGTCACATGGATGTATTACACTATCAGATAGTACTAGTTATACATGTTATCCTCCTCCTGTATCAGTCACATGGATGTATTACACTATCAGATAGTACTAGTTATACATGTTATCCTCCTCCTGTATCAGTCACATGGATGTATTACACTATCAGATAGTACTAGTTATACATGTTATCCTCCTCCTGTATCAGTCACATGGATGTATTACACTATCAGATAGTACTAGTTATACATGTTATCCTCCTCCTCCTGTATCAGTCACATGGATGTATTACACTATCAGATAGTACTAGTTATACATGTTATCCTCCTCCTGTATCAGTCACATGGATGTATTACACTATCAGATAGTACTAGTTATACATGTTATCCTCCTCCTGTATCAGTCACATGGATGTATTACACTATCAGATAGTACTAGTTATACATGTTATCCTCCTCCTGTATCAGTCACATGGATGTATTACACTATCAGATAGTACTAGTTATACATGTTATCCTCCTCCTGTATCAGTCACATGGATGTATTACACTATCAGATAGTACTAGTTATACATGTTATCCTCCTCCTCCTGTATCAGTCACATGGATGTATTACACTATCAGATAGTACTAGTTATACATGTTATCCTCCCCCTCCTGTATCAGTCACATGGATGTATTACACTATCAGATAGTACTAGTTATACATGTTATCCTCCTCCTGTATCAGTCACATGGATGTATTACACTATCAGATAGTACTAGTTATACATGTTATCCCCTCCTCCTGTATCAGTCACATGGATGTATTACACTATCAGATAGTACTAGTTATACATGTTATCCTCCTCCTGTATCAGTCACATGGATGTATTACACTATCAGATAGTACTAGTTATACATGTTATCCTCCTCTCCTGTATCAGTCACATGGATGTATTACACTATCAGATAGTACTAGTTATACATGTTATCCTCCTCCTCCTGTATCAGTCACATGGATGTATTACACTATCAGATAGTACTAGTTATACATGTTATCCTCCTCCTGTATCAGTCACATGGATGTATTACACTATCAGATAGTACTAGTTATACATGTTATCCTCCTCCTGTATCAGTCACATGGATGTATTACACTATCAGATAGTACTAGTTATACATGTTATCCTCCTCCTGTATCAGTCACATGGATGTATTACACTATCAGATAGTACTAGTTATACATGTTATCCTCCTCCTGTATCAGTCACATGGATGTATTACACTATCAGATAGTACTAGTTATACATGTTATCCTCCTCCTCCTGTATCAGTCACATGGATGTATTAC
This sequence comes from Leptodactylus fallax, assembly GCA_947044405.1. Taxonomy (NCBI): domain Eukaryota; kingdom Metazoa; phylum Chordata; class Amphibia; order Anura; family Leptodactylidae; genus Leptodactylus; species Leptodactylus fallax. Next base: position 79,540 of record CAMRHE010001310.1, read on the forward strand.
ACTATCAGATAGTACTAGTTATACATGTTATCCTCCTCCTGTATCAGTCACATGGATGTATTACACTATCAGATAGTACTAGTTATACATGTTATCCTCCTCCTCCTGTATCAGTCACATGGATGTATTACACTATCAGATAGTACTAGTTATACATGTTATCCTCCCTCCTGTATCAGTCACATGGATGTATTACACTATCAGATAGTACTAGTTATACATGTTATCCTCCTCCTCCTGTATCAGTCACATGGATGTATTACACTATCAGATAGTACTAGTTATACATGTTATCCTCCTCCTGTATCAGTCACATGGATGTATTACACTATCAGATAGTACTAGTTATACATGTTATCCTCCTCCTGTATCAGTCACATGGATGTATTACACTATCAGATAGTACTAGTTATACATGTTATCCTCCTCCTGTATCAGTCACATGGATGTATTACACTATCAGATAGTACTAGTTATACATGTTATCCTCCTCCTCCTGTATCAGTCACATGGATGTATTACACTATCAGATAGTACTAGTTATACATGTTATCCTCCCTCCTGTATCAGTCACATGGATGTATTACACTATCAGATAGTACTAGTTATACATGTTATCCTCCTCCTGTATCAGTCACATGGATGTATTACACTATCAGATAGTACTAGTTATACATGTTATCCTCCTCCTGTATCAGTCACATGGATGTATTACACTATCAGATAGTACTAGTTATACATGTTATCCTCCTCCTGTATCAGTCACATGGATGTATTACACTATCAGATAGTACTAGTTATACATGTTATCCTCCTCCTCCTGTATCAGTCACATGGATGTATTACACTATCAGATAGTACTAGTTATACATGTTATCCTCCTCCTGTATCAGTCACATGGATGTATTACACTATCAGATAGTACTAGTTATACATGTTATCCTCCTCCTCCTGTATCAGTCACATGGATGTATTACACTATCAGATAGTACTAGTTATACATGTTATCCTCCTCCTCCTGTATCAGTCACATGGATGTATTACACTATCAGATAGTACTAGTTATACATGTTATCCTCCTCCTCCTGTATCAGTCACATGGATGTATTACACTATCAGATAGTACTAGTTATACATGTTATCCTCCTCCTGTATCAGTCACATGGATGTATTACACTATCAGATAGTACTAGTTATACATGTTATCCTCCTCCTGTATCAGTCACATGGATGTATTACACTATCAGATAGTACTAGTTATACATGTTATCCTCCTCCTGTATCAGTCACATGGATGTATTACACTATCAGATAGTACTAGTTATACATGTTATCCTCCCTCCTGTATCAGTCACATGGATGTATTACACTATCAGATAGTACTAGTTATACATGTTATCCTCCCTCCTGTATCAGTCACATGGATGTATTACACTATCAGATAGTACTAGTTATACATGTTATCCTCCCTCCTGTATCAGTCACATGGATGTATTACACTATCAGATAGTACTAGTTATACATGTTATCCTCCTCCTGTATCAGTCACATGGATGTATTACACTATCAGATAGTACTAGTTATACATGTTATCCTCCTCCTGTATCAGTCACATGGATGTATTACACTATCAGATAGTACTAGTTATACATGTTATCCTCCTCCTGTATCAGTCACATGGATGTATTACACTATCAGATAGTACTAGTTATACATGTTATCCTCCTCCTCCTGTATCAGTCACATGGATGTATTACACTATCAGATAGTACTAGTTATACATGTTATCCTCCCTCCTGTATCAGTCACATGGATGTATTACACTATCAGATAGTACTAGTTATACATGTTATCCTCCTCTCCTGTATCAGTCACATGGATGTATTACACTATCAGATAGTACTAGTTATACATGTTATCCTCCTCCTGTATCAGTCACATGGATGTATTACACTATCAGATAGTACTAGTTATACATGTTATCCTCCTCCTCCTGTATCAGTCACATGGATGTATTACACTATCAGATAGTACTAGTTATACATGTTATCCTCCTCCTGTATCAGTCACATGGATGTATTACACTATCAGATAGTACTAGTTATACATGTTATCCTCCTCCTCCTGTATCAGTCACATGGATGTATTACACTATCAGATAGTACTAGTTATACATGTTATCCTCCTCCTGTATCAGTCACATGGATGTATTACACTATCAGATAGTACTAGTTATACATGTTATCCTCCTCCTGTATCAGTCACATGGATGTATTACACTATCAGATAGTACTAGTTATACATGTTATCCTCCTCCTCCTGTATCAGTCACATGGATGTATTACACTATCAGATAGTACTAGTTATACATGTTATCCTCCTCCTCCTGTATCAGTCACATGGATGTATTACACTATCAGATAGTACTAGTTATACATGTTATCCTCCTCCTGTATCAGTCACATGGATGTATTACACTATCAGATAGTACTAGTTATACATGTTTCATCCTCCTCCTGTATCAGTCACATGGATGTATTACACTATCAGATAGTACTAGTTATACATGTTATCCTCCCTCCTGTATCAGTCACATGGATGTATTACACTATCAGATAGTACTAGTTATACATGTTATCCTCCTCCTGTATCAGTCACATGGATGTATTACACTATCAGATAGTACTAGTTATACATGTTATCCTCCTCCTCCTGTATCAGTCACATGGATGTATTACACTATCAGATAGTACTAGTTATACATGTTATCCTCCTCCTCCTGTATCAGTCACATGGATGTATTACACTATCAGATAGTACTAGTTATACATGTTATCCTCCTCCTGTATCAGTCACATGGATGTATTACACTATCAGATAGTACTAGTTATACATGTTATCCTCCTCCTGTATCAGTCACATGGATGTATTACACTATCAGATAGTACTAGTTATACATGTTATCCTCCTCCTGTATCAGTCACATGGATGTATTACACTATCAGATAGTACTAGTTATACATGTTATCCTCCTCCTGTATCAGTCACATGGATGTATTACACTATCAGATAGTACTAGTTATACATGTTATCCTCCTCCTCCTGTATCAGTCACATGGATGTATTACACTATCAGATAGTACTAGTTATACATGTTATCCTCCTCCTGTATCAGTCACATGGATGTATTACACTATCAGATAGTACTAGTTATACATGTTATCCTCCTCCTGTATCAGTCACATGGATGTATTACACTATCAGATAGTACTAGTTATACATGTTATCCTCCTCCTCCTGTATCAGTCACATGGATGTATTACACTATCAGATAGTACTAGTTATACATGTTATCCTCCTCCTCCTGTATCAGTCACATGGATGTATTACACTATCAGATAGTACTAGTTATACATGTTATCCTCCTCCTCCTGTATCAGTCACATGGATGTATTACACTATCAGATAGTACTAGTTATACATGTTATCCTCCTCCTGTATCAGTCACATGGATGTATTACACTATCAGATAGTACTAGTTATACATGTTATCCTCCTCCTGTATCAGTCACATGGATGTATTACACTATCAGATAGTACTAGTTATACATGTTATCCTCCTCCTGTATCAGTCACATGGATGTATTACACTATCAGATAGTACTAGTTATACATGTTATCCTCCTCCTGTATCAGTCACATGGATGTATTACACTATCAGATAGTACTAGTTATACATGTTATCCTCCTCCTCCTGTATCAGTCACATGGATGTATTACACTATCAGATAGTACTAGTTATACATGTTATCCTCCTCCTCCTGTATCAGTCACATGGATGTATTACACTATCAGATAGTACTAGTTATACATGTTATCCTCCTCCTGTATCAGTCACATGGATGTATTACACTATCAGATAGTACTAGTTATACATGTTATCCTCCTCCTGTATCAGTCACATGGATGTATTACACTATCAGATAGTACTAGTTATACATGTTATCCTCCTCCTGTATCAGTCACATGGATGTATTACACTATCAGATAGTACTAGTTATACATGTTATCCTCCTCCTCCTGTATCAGTCACATGGATGTATTACACTATCAGATAGTACTAGTTATACATGTTATCCTCCTCCTCCTGTATCAGTCACATGGATGTATTACACTATCAGATAGTACTAGTTATACATGTTATCCTCCCTCCTGTATCAGTCACATGGATGTATTACACTATCAGATAGTACTAGTTATACATGTTATCCTCCTCCTGTATCAGTCACATGGATGTATTACACTATCAGATAGTACTAGTTATACATGTTATCCTCCTCCTGTATCAGTCACATGGATGTATTACACTATCAGATAGTACTAGTTATACATGTTATCCTCCTCCTGTATCAGTCACATGGATGTATTACACTATCAGATAGTACTAGTTATACATGTTATCCTCCTCCTCCTGTATCAGTCACATGGATGTATTACACTATCAGATAGTACTAGTTATACATGTTATCCTCCCCTCCTGTATCAGTCACATGGATGTATTACACTATCAGATAGTACTAGTTATACATGTTATCCTCCTCCTGTATCAGTCACATGGATGTATTACACTATCAGATAGTACTAGTTATACATGTTATCCTCCTCCTGTATCAGTCACATGGATGTATTACACTATCAGATAGTACTAGTTATACATGTTATCCTCCTCCTGTATCAGTCACATGGATGTATTACACTATCAGATAGTACTAGTTATACATGTTATCCTCCCTCCTGTATCAGTCACATGGATGTATTACACTATCAGATAGTACTAGTTATACATGTTATCCTCCTCCTGTATCAGTCACATGGATGTATTACACTATCAGATAGTACTAGTTATACATGTTATCCTCCTCCTCCTGTATCAGTCACATGGATGTATTACACTATCAGATAGTACTAGTTATACATGTTATCCTCCTCCTGTATCAGTCACATGGATGTATTACACTATCAGATAGTACTAGTTATACATGTTATCCTCCTCCTGTATCAGTCACATGGATGTATTACACTATCAGATAGTACTAGTTATACATGTTATCCTCCTCCTGTATCAGTCACATGGATGTATTACACTATCAGATAGTACTAGTTATACATGTTATCCTCCTCCTCCTGTATCAGTCACATGGATGTATTACACTATCAGATAGTACTAGTTATACATGTTATCCTCCTCCTGTATCAGTCACATGGATGTATTACACTATCAGATAGTACTAGTTATACATGTTATCCTCCTCCTGTATCAGTCACATGGATGTATTACACTATCAGATAGTACTAGTTATACATGTTATCCTCCCTCCTGTATCAGTCACATGGATGTATTACACTATCAGATAGTACTAGTTATACATGTTATCCTCCTCCTGTATCAGTCACATGGATGTATTACACTATCAGATAGTACTAGTTATACATGTTATCCTCCTCCTGTATCAGTCACATGGATGTATTACACTATCAGATAGTACTAGTTATACATGTTATCCTCCTCCTCCTGTATCAGTCACATGGATGTATTACACTATCAGATAGTACTAGTTATACATGTTATCCTCCTCTCCTGTATCAGTCACATGGATGTATTACACTATCAGATAGTACTAGTTATACATGTTATCCTCCTCCTGTATCAGTCACATGGATGTATTACACTATCAGATAGTACTAGTTATACATGTTATCCTCCTCCTGTATCAGTCACATGGATGTATTACACTATCAGATAGTACTAGTTATACATGTTATCCTCCTCCTGTATCAGTCACATGGATGTATTACACTATCAGATAGTACTAGTTATACATGTTATCCTCCTCCTGTATCAGTCACATGGATGTATTACACTATCAGATAGTACTAGTTATACATGTTATCCTCCTCCTCCTGTATCAGTCACATGGATGTATTACACTATCAGATAGTACTAGTTATACATGTTATCCTCCTCCTGTATCAGTCACATGGATGTATTACACTATCAGATAGTACTAGTTATACATGTTATCCTCCTCCTGTATCAGTCACATGGATGTATTACACTATCAGATAGTACTAGTTATACATGTTATCCTCCTCCTGTATCAGTCACATGGATGTATTACACTATCAGATAGTACTAGTTATACATGTTATCCTCCTCCTGTATCAGTCACATGGATGTATTACACTATCAGATAGTACTAGTTATACATGTTATCCTCCTCCTGTATCAGTCACATGGATGTATTACACTATCAGATAGTACTAGTTATACATGTTATCCTCCTCCTGTATCAGTCACATGGATGTATTACACTATCAGATAGTACTAGTTATACATGTTATCCTCCTCCTGTATCAGTCACATGGATGTATTACACTATCAGATAGTACTAGTTATACATGTTATCCTCCTCCTGTATCAGTCACATGGATGTATTACACTATCAGATAGTACTAGTTATACATGTTATCCTCCTCCTGTATCAGTCACATGGATGTATTACACTATCAGATAGTACTAGTTATACATGTTATCCTCCCTCCTGTATCAGTCACATGGATGTATTACACTATCAGATAGTACTAGTTATACATGTTATCCTCCTCCTGTATCAGTCACATGGATGTATTACACTATCAGATAGTACTAGTTATACATGTTATCCTCCTCCTGTATCAGTCACATGGATGTATTACACTATCAGATAGTACTAGTTATACATGTTATCCTCCTCCTGTATCAGTCACATGGATGTATTACACTATCAGATAGTACTAGTTATACATGTTATCCTCCTCCTGTATCAGTCACATGGATGTATTACACTATCAGATAGTACTAGTTATACATGTTATCCTCCTCCTCCTGTATCAGTCACATGGATGTATTACACTATCAGATAGTACTAGTTATACATGTTATCCTCCTCCTCCTGTATCAGTCACATGGATGTATTACACTATCAGATAGTACTAGTTATACATGTTATCCTCCTCTCCTGTATCAGTCACATGGATGTATTACACTATCAGATAGTACTAGTTATACATGTTATCCTCCTCCTGTATCAGTCACATGGATGTATTACACTATCAGATAGTACTAGTTATACATGTTATCCTCCTCCTGTATCAGTCACATGGATGTATTACACTATCAGATAGTACTAGTTATACATGTTATCCTCCTCCTCCTGTATCAGTCACATGGATGTATTACACTATCAGATAGTACTAGTTATACATGTTATCCTCCCTCCTGTATCAGTCACATGGATGTATTACACTATCAGATAGTACTAGTTATACATGTTATCCTCCCTCCTGTATCAGTCACATGGATGTATTACACTATCAGATAGTACTAGTTATACATGTTATCCTCCTCCTGTATCAGTCACATGGATGTATTACACTATCAGATAGTACTAGTTATACATGTTATCCTCCTCCTGTATCAGTCACATGGATGTATTACACTATCAGATAGTACTAGTTATACATGTTATCCTCCTCCTGTATCAGTCACATGGATGTATTACACTATCAGATAGTACTAGTTATACATGTTATCCTCCTCCTGTATCAGTCACATGGATGTATTACACTATCAGATAGTACTAGTTATACATGTTATCCTCCTCCTCCTGTATCAGTCACATGGATGTATTACACTATCAGATAGTACTAGTTATACATGTTATCCTCCTCCTGTATCAGTCACATGGATGTATTACACTATCAGATAGTACTAGTTATACATGTTATCCCCTCCTCCTGTATCAGTCACATGGATGTATTACACTATCAGATAGTACTAGTTATACATGTTATCCTCCTCCTGTATCAGTCACATGGATGTATTACACTATCAGATAGTACTAGTTATACATGTTATCCTCCTCCTGTATCAGTCACATGGATGTATTACACTATCAGATAGTACTAGTTATACATGTTATCCTCCTCCTGTATCAGTCACATGGATGTATTACACTATCAGATAGTACTAGTTATACATGTTATCCTCCTCCTGTATCAGTCACATGGATGTATTACACTATCAGATAGTACTAGTTATACATGTTATCCTCCCTCCTGTATCAGTCACATGGATGTATTACACTATCAGATAGTACTAGTTATACATGTTATCCTCCTCCTGTATCAGTCACATGGATGTATTACACTATCAGATAGTACTAGTTATACATGTTATCCTCCTCCTGTATCAGTCACATGGATGTATTACACTATCAGATAGTACTAGTTATACATGTTATCCTCCTCCTGTATCAGTCACATGGATGTATTACACTATCAGATAGTACTAGTTATACATGTTATCCTCCTCCTCCTGTATCAGTCACATGGATGTATTACACTATCAGATAGTACTAGTTATACATGTTATCCTCCTCCTCCTGTATCAGTCACATGGATGTATTACACTATCAGATAGTACTAGTTATACATGTTATCCTCCTCCTCCTGTATCAGTCACATGGATGTATTACACTATCAGATAGTACTAGTTATACATGTTATCCTCCTCCTGTATCAGTCACATGGATGTATTACACTATCAGATAGTACTAGTTATACATGTTATCCTCCTCCTCCTGTATCAGTCACATGGATGTATTACACTATCAGATAGTACTAGTTATACATGTTATCCTCCTCCTGTATCAGTCACATGGATGTATTACACTATCAGATAGTACTAGTTATACATGTTATCCTCCTCCTGTATCAGTCACATGGATGTATTACACTATCAGATAGTACTAGTTATACATGTTATCCTCCTCCTCCTGTATCAGTCACATGGATGTATTACACTATCAGATAGTACTAGTTATACATGTTATCCTCCTCCTGTATCAGTCACATGGATGTATTACACTATCAGATAGTACTAGTTATACATGTTATCCTCCCTCCTGTATCAGTCACATGGATGTATTACACTATCAGATAGTACTAGTTATACATGTTATCCTCCTCCTGTATCAGTCACATGGATGTATTACACTATCAGATAGTACTAGTTATACATGTTATCCTCCTCCTCCTGTATCAGTCACATGGATGTATTACACTATCAGATAGTACTAGTTATACATGTTATCCTCCTCCTGTATCAGTCACATGGATGTATTACACTATCAGATAGTACTAGTTATACATGTTATCCTCCTCTCCTGTATCAGTCACATGGATGTATTACACTATCAGATAGTACTAGTTATACATGTTATCCTCCTCCTGTATCAGTCACATGGATGTATTACACTATCAGATAGTACTAGTTATACATGTTATCCTCCTCCTGTATCAGTCACATGGATGTATTACACTATCAGATAGTACTAGTTATACATGTTATCCTCCTCCTCCTGTATCAGTCACATGGATGTATTACACTATCAGATAGTACTAGTTATACATGTTATCCTCCTCCTGTATCAGTCACATGGATGTATTACACTATCAGATAGTACTAGTTATACATGTTATCCTCCTCCTCCTGTATCAGTCACATGGATGTATTACACTATCAGATAGTACTAGTTATACATGTTATCCTCCTCCTGTATCAGTCACATGGATGTATTACACTATCAGATAGTACTAGTTATACATGTTATCCTCCTCCTCCTGTATCAGTCACATGGATGTATTACACTATCAGATAGTACTAGTTATACATGTTATCCTCCTCCTGTATCAGTCACATGGATGTATTACACTATCAGATAGTACTAGTTATACATGTTATCCTCCTCCTGTATCAGTCACATGGATGTATTACACTATCAGATAGTACTAGTTATACATGTTATCCTCCTCCTCCTGTATCAGTCACATGGATGTATTACACTATCAGATAGTACTAGTTATACATGTTATCCTCCCTCCTGTATCAGTCACATGGATGTATTACACTATCAGATAGTACTAGTTATACATGTTATCCTCCTCCTGTATCAGTCACATGGATGTATTACACTATCAGATAGTACTAGTTATACATGTTATCCTCCTCCTGTATCAGTCACATGGATGTATTACACTATCAGATAGTACTAGTTATACATGTTATCCTCCTCCTCCTGTATCAGTCACATGGATGTATTACACTATCAGATAGTACTAGTTATACATGTTATCCTCCTCCTGTATCAGTCACATGGATGTATTACACTATCAGATAGTACTAGTTATACATGTTATCCTCCCTCCTGTATCAGTCACATGGATGTATTACACTATCAGATAGTACTAGTTATACATGTTATCCTCCTCCTGTATCAGTCACATGGATGTATTACACTATCAGATAGTACTAGTTATACATGTTATCCTCCTCCTGTATCAGTCACATGGATGTATTACACTATCAGATAGTACTAGTTATACATGTTATCCTCCTCCTCCTGTATCAGTCACATGGATGTATTACACTATCAGATAGTACTAGTTATACATGTTATCCTCCTCCTCCTGTATCAGTCACATGGATGTATTACACTATCAGATAGTACTAGTTATACATGTTATCCTCCCTCCTGTATCAGTCACATGGATGTATTACACTATCAGATAGTACTAGTTATACATGTTATCCTCCTCCTGTATCAGTCACATGGATGTATTACACTATCAGATAGTACTAGTTATACATGTTATCCTCCTCCTCCTGTATCAGTCACATGGATGTATTACACTATCAGATAGTACTAGTTATACATGTTATCCTCCCTCCTGTATCAGTCACATGGATGTATTACACTATCAGATAGTACTAGTTATACATGTTATCCTCCTCCTGTATCAGTCACATGGATGTATTACACTATCAGATAGTACTAGTTATACATGTTATCCTCCTCCTGTATCAGTCACATGGATGTATTACACTATCAGATAGTACTAGTTATACATGTTATCCTCCTCCTCCTGTATCAGTCACATGGATGTATTACACTATCAGATAGTACTAGTTATACATGTTATCCTCCCTCCTGTATCAGTCACATGGATGTATTACACTATCAGATAGTACTAGTTATACATGTTATCCTCCTCCTCCTGTATCAGTCACATGGATGTATTACACTATCAGATAGTACTAGTTATACATGTTATCCTCCTCCTGTATCAGTCACATGGATGTATTACACTATCAGATAGTACTAGTTATACATGTTATCCTCCTCCTGTATCAGTCACATGGATGTATTACACTATCAGATAGTACTAGTTATACATGTTATCCTCCTCCTCCTGTATCAGTCACATGGATGTATTACACTATCAGATAGTACTAGTTATACATGTTATCCTCCTCCTCCTGTATCAGTCACATGGATGTATTACACTATCAGATAGTACTAGTTATACATGTTATCCTCCCTCCTGTATCAGTCACATGGATGTATTACACTATCAGATAGTACTAGTTATACATGTTATCCTCCCTCCTGTATCAGTCACATGGATGTATTACACTATCAGATAGTACTAGTTATACATGTTATCCTCCTCCTGTATCAGTCACATGGATGTATTACACTATCAGATAGTACTAGTTATACATGTTATCCTCCTCCTGTATCAGTCACATGGATGTATTACACTATCAGATAGTACTAGTTATACATGTTATCCTCCTCCTGTATCAGTCACATGGATGTATTACACTATCAGATAGTACTAGTTATACATGTTATCCTCCTCCTCCTGTATCAGTCACATGGATGTATTACACTATCAGATAGTACTAGTTATACATGTTATCCTCCTCCTGTATCAGTCACATGGATGTATTACACTATCAGATAGTACTAGTTATACATGTTATCCTCCTCCTGTATCAGTCACATGGATGTATTACACTATCAGATAGTACTAGTTATACATGTTATCCTCCTCCTGTATCAGTCACATGGATGTATTACACTATCAGATAGTACTAGTTATACATGTTATCCTCCTCCTGTATCAGTCACATGGATGTATTACACTATCAGATAGTACTAGTTATACATGTTATCCTCCTCCTGTATCAGTCACATGGATGTATTACACTATCAGATAGTACTAGTTATACATGTTATCCTCCTCCTCCTGTATCAGTCACATGGATGTATTACACTATCAGATAGTACTAGTTATACATGTTATCCTCCCTCCTGTATCAGTCACATGGATGTATTACACTATCAGATAGTACTAGTTATACATGTTATCCTCCTCCTGTATCAGTCACATGGATGTATTACACTATCAGATAGTACTAGTTATACATGTTATCCTCCTCCTGTATCAGTCACATGGATGTATTACACTATCAGATAGTACTAGTTATACATGTTATCCTCCTCCTCCTGTATCAGTCACATGGATGTATTACACTATCAGATAGTACTAGTTATACATGTTATCCTCCTCCTCCTGTATCAGTCACATGGATGTATTACACTATCAGATAGTACTAGTTATACATGTTATCCTCCTCCTGTATCAGTCACATGGATGTATTACACTATCAGATAGTACTAGTTATACATGTTATCCTCCTCCTGTATCAGTCACATGGATGTATTACACTATCAGATAGTACTAGTTATACATGTTATCCTCCTCCTCCTGTATCAGTCACATGGATGTATTACACTATCAGATAGTACTAGTTATACATGTTATCCTCCCTCCTGTATCAGTCACATGGATGTATTACACTATCAGATAGTACTAGTTATACATGTTATCCTCCTCCTGTATCAGTCACATGGATGTATTACACTATCAGATAGTACTAGTTATACATGTTATCCTCCTCCTGTATCAGTCACATGGATGTATTACACTATCAGATAGTACTAGTTATACATGTTATCCTCCTCTCCTGTATCAGTCACATGGATGTATTACACTATCAGATAGTACTAGTTATACATGTTATCCTCCTCCTGTATCAGTCACATGGATGTATTACACTATCAGATAGTACTAGTTATACATGTTATCCTCCTCCTCCTGTATCAGTCACATGGATGTATTACACTATCAGATAGTACTAGTTATACATGTTATCCTCCCTCCTGTATCAGTCACATGGATGTATTACACTATCAGATAGTACTAGTTATACATGTTATCCTCCTCCTGTATCAGTCACATGGATGTATTACACTATCAGATAGTACTAGTTATACATGTTATCCTCCTCCTCCTGTATCAGTCACATGGATGTATTACACTATCAGATAGTACTAGTTATACATGTTATCCTCCTCCTGTATCAGTCACATGGATGTATTACACTATCAGATAGTACTAGTTATACATGTTATCCTCCTCCTGTATCAGTCACATGGATGTATTACACTATCAGATAGTACTAGTTATACATGTTATCCTCCTCCTGTATCAGTCACATGGATGTATTACACTATCAGATAGTACTAGTTATACATGTTATCCTCCCTCCTGTATCAGTCACATGGATGTATTACACTATCAGATAGTACTAGTTATACATGTTATCCTCCTCCTGTATCAGTCACATGGATGTATTACACTATCAGATAGTACTAGTTATACATGTTATCCTCCTCCTGTATCAGTCACATGGATGTATTACACTATCAGATAGTACTAGTTATACATGTTATCCTCCTCCTCCTGTATCAGTCACATGGATGTATTACACTATCAGATAGTACTAGTTATACATGTTATCCTCCTCCTGTATCAGTCACATGGATGTATTACACTATCAGATAGTACTAGTTATACATGTTATCCTCCTCCTGTATCAGTCACATGGATGTATTACACTATCAGATAGTACTAGTTATACTGTTATACATGTTATCCTCCTCCTCCTGTATCAGTCACATGGATGTATTACACTATCAGATAGTACTAGTTATACATGTTATCCTCCTCCTCCTGTATCAGTCACATGGATGTATTACACTATCAGATAGTACTAGTTATACATGTTATCCTCCTCCTGTATCAGTCACATGGATGTATTACACTATCAGATAGTACTAGTTATACATGTTATCCTCCTCCTGTATCAGTCACATGGATGTATTACACTATCAGATAGTACTAGTTATACATGTTATCCTCCTCCTGTATCAGTCACATGGATGTATTACACTATCAGATAGTACTAGTTATACATGTTATCCTCCTCCTGTATCAGTCACATGGATGTATTACACTATCAGATAGTACTAGTTATACATGTTATCCTCCTCCTGTATCAGTCACATGGATGTATTACACTATCAGATAGTACTAGTTATACATGTTATCCTCCTCCTCCTCCTGTATCAGTCACATGGATGTATTACACTATCAGATAGTACTAGTTATACATGTTATCCTCCTCCTGTATCAGTCACATGGATGTATTACACTATCAGATAGTACTAGTTATACATGTTATCCTCCTCCTCCTGTATCAGTCACATGGATGTATTACACTATCAGATAGTACTAGTTATACATGTTATCCTCCCTCCTGTATCAGTCACATGGATGTATTACACTATCAGATAGTACTAGTTATACATGTTATCCTCCTCCTGTATCAGTCACATGGATGTATTACACTATCAGATAGTACTAGTTATACATGTTATCCTCCTCCTCCTGTATCAGTCACATGGATGTATTACACTATCAGATAGTACTAGTTATACATGTTATCCTCCTCCTGTATCAGTCACATGGATGTATTACACTATCAGATAGTACTAGTTATACATGTTATCCTCCTCCTGTATCAGTCACATGGATGTATTACACTATCAGATAGTACTAGTTATACATGTTATCCTCCTCCTGTATCAGTCACATGGATGTATTACACTATCAGATAGTACTAGTTATACATGTTATCCTCCTCCTGTATCAGTCACATGGATGTATTACACTATCAGATAGTACTAGTTATACATGTTATCCTCCTCCTGTATCAGTCACATGGATGTATTACACTATCAGATAGTACTAGTTATACATGTTATCCTCCTCCTGTATCAGTCACATGGATGTATTACACTATCAGATAGTACTAGTTATACATGTTATCCTCCTCCTGTATCAGTCACATGGATGTATTACACTATCAGATAGTACTAGTTATACATGTTATCCTCCTCCTGTATCAGTCACATGGATGTATTACACTATCAGATAGTACTAGTTATACATGTTATCCTCCTCCTGTATCAGTCACATGGATGTATTACACTATCAGATAGTACTAGTTATACATGTTATCCTCCCCTCCTGTATCAGTCACATGGATGTATTACACTATCAGATAGTACTAGTTATACATGTTATCCTCCTCCTCCTGTATCAGTCACATGGATGTATTACACTATCAGATAGTACTAGTTATACATGTTATCCTCCCTCCTGTATCAGTCACATGGATGTATTACACTATCAGATAGTACTAGTTATACATGTTATCCTCCCTCCTGTATCAGTCACATGGATGTATTACACTATCAGATAGTACTAGTTATACATGTTATCCTCCTCCTGTATCAGTCACATGGATGTATTACACTATCAGATAGTACTAGTTATACATGTTATCCTCCTCCTCCTGTATCAGTCACATGGATGTATTACACTATCAGATAGTACTAGTTATACATGTTATCCTCCCTCCTGTATCAGTCACATGGATGTATTACACTATCAGATAGTACTAGTTATACATGTTATCCTCCTCCTGTATCAGTCACATGGATGTATTACACTATCAGATAGTACTAGTTATACATGTTATCCTCCTCCTCCTGTATCAGTCACATGGATGTATTACACTATCAGATAGTACTAGTTATACATGTTATCCTCCTCCTCCTGTATCAGTCACATGGATGTATTACACTATCAGATAGTACTAGTTATACATGTTATCCTCCTCCTGTATCAGTCACATGGATGTATTACACTATCAGATAGTACTAGTTATACATGTTATCCTCCTCCTGTATCAGTCACATGGATGTATTACACTATCAGATAGTACTAGTTATACATGTTATCCTCCTCCTGTATCAGTCACATGGATGTATTACACTATCAGATAGTACTAGTTATACATGTTATCCTCCTCCTGTATCAGTCACATGGATGTATTACACTATCAGATAGTACTAGTTATACATGTTATCCTCCTCCTCCTCCTGTATCAGTCACATGGATGTATTACACTATCAGATAGTACTAGTTATACATGTTATCCTCCTCCTCCTGTATCAGTCACATGGATGTATTACACTATCAGATAGTACTAGTTATACATGTTATCCTCCCTCCTGTATCAGTCACATGGATGTATTACACTATCAGATAGTACTAGTTATACATGTTATCCTCCTCCTCCTGTATCAGTCACATGGATGTATTACACTATCAGATAGTACTAGTTATACATGTTATCCTCCTCCTGTATCAGTCACATGGATGTATTACACTATCAGATAGTACTAGTTATACATGTTATCCTCCTCCTCCTGTATCAGTCACATGGATGTATTACACTATCAGATAGTACTAGTTATACATGTTATCCTCCTCCTGTATCAGTCACATGGATGTATTACACTATCAGATAGTACTAGTTATACATGTTATCCTCCTCCTCCTGTATCAGTCACATGGATGTATTACACTATCAGATAGTACTAGTTATACATGTTATCCTCCTCCTGTATCAGTCACATGGATGTATTACACTATCAGATAGTACTAGTTATACATGTTATCCTCCTCCTGTATCAGTCACATGGATGTATTACACTATCAGATAGTACTAGTTATACATGTTATCCTCCTCCTGTATCAGTCACATGGATGTATTACACTATCAGATAGTACTAGTTATACATGTTATCCTCCTCCTGTATCAGTCACATGGATGTATTACACTATCAGATAGTACTAGTTATACATGTTATCCTCCTCCTGTATCAGTCACATGGATGTATTACACTATCAGATAGTACTAGTTATACATGTTATCCTCCTCCTGTATCAGTCACATGGATGTATTACACTATCAGATAGTACTAGTTATACATGTTATCCTCCCTCCTGTATCAGTCACATGGATGTATTACACTATCAGATAGTACTAGTTATACATGTTATCCTCCTCCTGTATCAGTCACATGGATGTATTACACTATCAGATAGTACTAGTTATACATGTTATCCTCCTCCTGTATCAGTCACATGGATGTATTACACTATCAGATAGTACTAGTTATACATGTTATCCTCCTCCTCCTGTATCAGTCACATGGATGTATTACACTATCAGATAGTACTAGTTATACATGTTATCCTCCTCCTGTATCAGTCACATGGATGTATTACACTATCAGATAGTACTAGTTATACATGTTATCCTCCTCCTGTATCAGTCACATGGATGTATTACACTATCAGATAGTACTAGTTATACATGTTATCCTCCTCCTCCTGTATCAGTCACATGGATGTATTACACTATCAGATAGTACTAGTTATACATGTTATCCTCCTCCTGTATCAGTCACATGGATGTATTACACTATCAGATAGTACTAGTTATACATGTTATCCTCCTCCTCCTGTATCAGTCACATGGATGTATTACACTATCAGATAGTACTAGTTATACATGTTATCCTCCTCCTGTATCAGTCACATGGATGTATTACACTATCAGATAGTACTAGTTATACATGTTATCCTCCTCCTCCTGTATCAGTCACATGGATGTATTACACTATCAGATAGTACTAGTTATACATGTTATCCTCCTCCTGTATCAGTCACATGGATGTATTACACTATCAGATAGTACTAGTTATACATGTTATCCTCCTCCTGTATCAGTCACATGGATGTATTACACTATCAGATAGTACTAGTTATACATGTTATCCTCCTCCTGTATCAGTCACATGGATGTATTACACTATCAGATAGTACTAGTTATACATGTTATCCTCCTCCTGTATCAGTCACATGGATGTATTACACTATCAGATAGTACTAGTTATACATGTTATCCTCCTCCTGTATCAGTCACATGGATGTATTACACTATCAGATAGTACTAGTTATACATGTTATCCTCCTCCTCCTGTATCAGTCACATGGATGTATTACACTATCAGATAGTACTAGTTATACATGTTATCCTCCTCCTGTATCAGTCACATGGATGTATTACACTATCAGATAGTACTAGTTATACATGTTATCCTCCTCCTGTATCAGTCACATGGATGTATTACACTATCAGATAGTACTAGTTATACATGTTATCCTCCTCCTGTATCAGTCACATGGATGTATTACACTATCAGATAGTACTAGTTATACATGTTATCCTCCCTCCTGTATCAGTCACATGGATGTATTACACTATCAGATAGTACTAGTTATACATGTTATCCTCCTCCTGTATCAGTCACATGGATGTATTACACTATCAGATAGTACTAGTTATACATGTTATCCTCCTCCTCCTGTATCAGTCACATGGATGTATTACACTATCAGATAGTACTAGTTATACATGTTATCCTCCCTCCTGTATCAGTCACATGGATGTATTACACTATCAGATAGTACTAGTTATACATGTTATCCTCCTCCTGTATCAGTCACATGGATGTATTACACTATCAGATAGTACTAGTTATACATGTTATCCTCCTCCTGTATCAGTCACATGGATGTATTACACTATCAGATAGTACTAGTTATACATGTTATCCTCCTCCTGTATCAGTCACATGGATGTATTACACTATCAGATAGTACTAGTTATACATGTTATCCTCCTCCTGTATCAGTCACATGGATGTATTACACTATCAGATAGTACTAGTTATACATGTTATCCTCCTCCTCCTGTATCAGTCACATGGATGTATTACACTATCAGATAGTACTAGTTATACATGTTATCCTCCTCCTCCTGTATCAGTCACATGGATGTATTACACTATCAGATAGTACTAGTTATACATGTTATCCTCCTCCTGTATCAGTCACATGGATGTATTACACTATCAGATAGTACTAGTTATACATGTTATCCTCCTCCTGTATCAGTCACATGGATGTATTACACTATCAGATAGTACTAGTTATACATGTTATCCTCCTCCTCCTGTATCAGTCACATGGATGTATTACACTATCAGATAGTACTAGTTATACATGTTATCCTCCTCCTCCTGTATCAGTCACATGGATGTATTACACTATCAGATAGTACTAGTTATACATGTTATCCTCCTCCTGTATCAGTCACATGGATGTATTACACTATCAGATAGTACTAGTTATACATGTTATCCTCCTCCTCCTGTATCAGTCACATGGATGTATTACACTATCAGATAGTACTAGTTATACATGTTATCCTCCTCCTCCTGTATCAGTCACATGGATGTATTACACTATCAGATAGTACTAGTTATACATGTTATCCTCCCTCCTGTATCAGTCACATGGATGTATTACACTATCAGATAGTACTAGTTATACATGTTATCCTCCTCCTGTATCAGTCACATGGATGTATTACACTATCAGATAGTACTAGTTATACATGTTATCCTCCTCCTCCTGTATCAGTCACATGGATGTATTACACTATCAGATAGTACTAGTTATACATGTTATCCTCCCTCTCCTGTATCAGTCACATGGATGTATTACACTATCAGATAGTACTAGTTATACATGTTATCCTCCTCCTGTATCAGTCACATGGATGTATTACACTATCAGATAGTACTAGTTATACATGTTATCCTCCTCCTGTATCAGTCACATGGATGTATTACACTATCAGATAGTACTAGTTATACATGTTATCCTCCTCCTGTATCAGTCACATGGATGTATTACACTATCAGATAGTACTAGTTATACATGTTATCCTCCTCCTGTATCAGTCACATGGATGTATTACACTATCAGATAGTACTAGTTATACATGTTATCCTCCCTCCTGTATCAGTCACATGGATGTATTACACTATCAGATAGTACTAGTTATACATGTTATCCTCCTCCTGTATCAGTCACATGGATGTATTACACTATCAGATAGTACTAGTTATACATGTTATCCTCCTCCTGTATCAGTCACATGGATGTATTACACTATCAGATAGTACTAGTTATACATGTTATCCTCCCTCCTGTATCAGTCACATGGATGTATTACACTATCAGATAGTACTAGTTATACATGTTATCCTCCTCCTGTATCAGTCACATGGATGTATTACACTATCAGATAGTACTAGTTATACATGTTATCCTCCTCCTCCTGTATCAGTCACATGGATGTATTACACTATCAGATAGTACTAGTTATACATGTTATCCTCCTCCTGTATCAGTCACATGGATGTATTACACTATCAGATAGTACTAGTTATACATGTTATCCTCCTCCTCCTGTATCAGTCACATGGATGTATTACACTATCAGATAGTACTAGTTATACATGTTATCCTCCTCCTGTATCAGTCACATGGATGTATTACACTATCAGATAGTACTAGTTATACATGTTATCCTCCTCCTGTATCAGTCACATGGATGTATTACACTATCAGATAGTACTAGTTATACATGTTATCCTCCCTCCTGTATCAGTCACATGGATGTATTACACTATCAGATAGTACTAGTTATACATGTTATCCTCCTCCTGTATCAGTCACATGGATGTATTACACTATCAGATAGTACTAGTTATACATGTTATCCTCCTCCTGTATCAGTCACATGGATGTATTACACTATCAGATAGTACTAGTTATACATGTTATCCTCCTCCTGTATCAGTCACATGGATGTATTACACTATCAGATAGTACTAGTTATACATGTTATCCTCCCTCCTGTATCAGTCACATGGATGTATTACACTATCAGATAGTACTAGTTATACATGTTATCCTCCTCCTCCTGTATCAGTCACATGGATGTATTACACTATCAGATAGTACTAGTTATACATGTTATCCTCCTCCTGTATCAGTCACATGGATGTATTACACTATCAGATAGTACTAGTTATACATGTTATCCTCCTCCTCCTGTATCAGTCACATGGATGTATTACACTATCAGATAGTACTAGTTATACATGTTATCCTCCTCCTGTATCAGTCACATGGATGTATTACACTATCAGATAGTACTAGTTATACATGTATCCTCCTCCTCCTGTATCAGTCACATGGATGTATTACACTATCAGATAGTACTAGTTATACATGTTATCCTCCTCCTGTATCAGTCACATGGATGTATTACACTATCAGATAGTACTAGTTATACATGTTATCCTCCTCCTGTATCAGTCACATGGATGTATTACACTATCAGATAGTACTAGTTATACATGTTATCCTCCTCCTGTATCAGTCACATGGATGTATTACACTATCAGATAGTACTAGTTATACATGTTATCCTCCTCCTGTATCAGTCACATGGATGTATTACACTATCAGATAGTACTAGTTATACATGTTATCCTCCTCCTGTATCAGTCACATGGATGTATTACACTATCAGATAGTACTAGTTATACATGTTATCCTCCTCCTCCTGTATCAGTCACATGGATGTATTACACTATCAGATAGTACTAGTTATACATGTTATCCTCCTCCTGTATCAGTCACATGGATGTATTACACTATCAGATAGTACTAGTTATACATGTTATCCTCCCTCCTGTATCAGTCACATGGATGTATTACACTATCAGATAGTACTAGTTATACATGTTATCCTCCTCCTGTATCAGTCACATGGATGTATTACACTATCAGATAGTACTAGTTATACATGTTATCCTCCTCCTGTATCAGTCACATGGATGTATTACACTATCAGATAGTACTAGTTATACATGTTATCCTCCTCCTCCTGTATCAGTCACATGGATGTATTACACTATCAGATAGTACTAGTTATACATGTTATCCTCCTCCTCCTGTATCAGTCACATGGATGTATTACACTATCAGATAGTACTAGTTATACATGTTATCCTCCTCCTCCTGTATCAGTCACATGGATGTATTACACTATCAGATAGTACTAGTTATACATGTTATCCTCCTCCTCCTGTATCAGTCACATGGATGTATTACACTATCAGATAGTACTAGTTATACATGTTATCCTCCTCCTGTATCAGTCACATGGATGTATTACACTATCAGATAGTACTAGTTATACATGTTATCCTCCCTCCTGTATCAGTCACATGGATGTATTACACTATCAGATAGTACTAGTTATACATGTTATCCTCCCTCCTGTATCAGTCACATGGATGTATTACACTATCAGATAGTACTAGTTATACATGTTATCCTCCTCCTGTATCAGTCACATGGATGTATTACACTATCAGATAGTACTAGTTATACATGTTATCCTCCTCCTGTATCAGTCACATGGATGTATTACACTATCAGATAGTACTAGTTATACATGTTATCCTCCTCCTCCTGTATCAGTCACATGGATGTATTACACTATCAGATAGTACTAGTTATACATGTTATCCTCCCTCCTGTATCAGTCACATGGATGTATTACACTATCAGATAGTACTAGTTATACATGTTATCCTCCTCCTGTATCAGTCACATGGATGTATTACACTATCAGATAGTACTAGTTATACATGTTATCCTCCTCCTCCTGTATCAGTCACATGGATGTATTACACTATCAGATAGTACTAGTTATACATGTTATCCCCTCCTCCTGTATCAGTCACATGGATGTATTACACTATCAGATAGTACTAGTTATACATGTTATCCTCCTCCTCCTGTATCAGTCACATGGATGTATTACACTATCAGATAGTACTAGTTATACATGTTATCCTCCCTCCTGTATCAGTCACATGGATGTATTACACTATCAGATAGTACTAGTTATACATGTTATCCTCCTCCTGTATCAGTCACATGGATGTATTACACTATCAGATAGTACTAGTTATACATGTTATCCTCCTCCTGTATCAGTCACATGGATGTATTACACTATCAGATAGTACTAGTTATACATGTTATCCTCCTCCTGTATCAGTCACATGGATGTATTACACTATCAGATAGTACTAGTTATACATGTTATCCTCCTCCTGTATCAGTCACATGGATGTATTACACTATCAGATAGTACTAGTTATACATGTTATCCTCCTCCTGTATCAGTCACATGGATGTATTACACTATCAGATAGTACTAGTTATACATGTTATCCTCCCTCCTGTATCAGTCACATGGATGTATTACACTATCAGATAGTACTAGTTATACATGTTATCCTCCTCCTGTATCAGTCACATGGATGTATTACACTATCAGATAGTACTAGTTATACATGTTATCCTCCTCCTGTATCAGTCACATGGATGTATTACACTATCAGATAGTACTAGTTATACATGTTATCCTCCTCCTCCTGTATCAGTCACATGGATGTATTACACTATCAGATAGTACTAGTTATACATGTTATCCTCCTCCTGTATCAGTCACATGGATGTATTACACTATCAGATAGTACTAGTTATACATGTTATCCTCCTCCTCCTGTATCAGTCACATGGATGTATTACACTATCAGATAGTACTAGTTATACATGTTATCCTCCTCCTGTATCAGTCACATGGATGTATTACACTATCAGATAGTACTAGTTATACATGTTCATCCTCCTCCTGTATCAGTCACATGGATGTATTACACTATCAGATAGTACTAGTTATACATGTTATCCTCCTCCTGTATCAGTCACATGGATGTATTACACTATCAGATAGTACTAGTTATACATGTTATCCTCCCTCCTGTATCAGTCACATGGATGTATTACACTATCAGATAGTACTAGTTATACATGTTATCCTCCTCCTGTATCAGTCACATGGATGTATTACACTATCAGATAGTACTAGTTATACATGTTATCCTCCCTCCTGTATCAGTCACATGGATGTATTACACTATCAGATAGTACTAGTTATACATGTTATCCTCCTCCTGTATCAGTCACATGGATGTATTACACTATCAGATAGTACTAGTTATACATGTTATCCTCCTCCTCCTGTATCAGTCACATGGATGTATTACACTATCAGATAGTACTAGTTATACATGTTATCCTCCTCCTGTATCAGTCACATGGATGTATTACACTATCAGATAGTACTAGTTATACATGTTATCCTCCTCCTCCTGTATCAGTCACATGGATGTATTACACTATCAGATAGTACTAGTTATACATGTTATCCTCCTCCTGTATCAGTCACATGGATGTATTACACTATCAGATAGTACTAGTTATACATGTTATCCTCCTCCTGTATCAGTCACATGGATGTATTACACTATCAGATAGTACTAGTTATACATGTTATCCTCCTCCTGTATCAGTCACATGGATGTATTACACTATCAGATAGTACTAGTTATACATGTTATCCTCCTCCTCCTGTATCAGTCACATGGATGTATTACACTATCAGATAGTACTAGTTATACATGTTATCCTCCTCCTGTATCAGTCACATGGATGTATTACACTATCAGATAGTACTAGTTATACATGTTATCCTCCTCCTGTATCAGTCACATGGATGTATTACACTATCAGATAGTACTAGTTATACATGTTATCCTCCTCCTGTATCAGTCACATGGATGTATTACACTATCAGATAGTACTAGTTATACATGTTATCCTCCTCCTCCTGTATCAGTCACATGGATGTATTACACTATCAGATAGTACTAGTTATACATGTTATCCTCCTCCTCCTGTATCAGTCACATGGATGTATTACACTATCAGATAGTACTAGTTATACATGTTATCCTCCCTCCTGTATCAGTCACATGGATGTATTACACTATCAGATAGTACTAGTTATACATGTTATCCTCCTCCTGTATCAGTCACATGGATGTATTACACTATCAGATAGTACTAGTTATACATGTTATCCTCCCTCCTGTATCAGTCACATGGATGTATTACACTATCAGATAGTACTAGTTATACATGTTATCCTCCTCCTGTATCAGTCACATGGATGTATTACACTATCAGATAGTACTAGTTATACATGTTATCCTCCTCCTCCTGTATCAGTCACATGGATGTATTACACTATCAGATAGTACTAGTTATACATGTTATCCTCCCTCCTGTATCAGTCACATGGATGTATTACACTATCAGATAGTACTAGTTATACATGTTATCCTCCTCCTGTATCAGTCACATGGATGTATTACACTATCAGATAGTACTAGTTATACATGTTATCCTCCTCCTGTATCAGTCACATGGATGTATTACACTATCAGATAGTACTAGTTATACATGTTATCCTCCCTCCTGTATCAGTCACATGGATGTATTACACTATCAGATAGTACTAGTTATACATGTTATCCTCCTCCTGTATCAGTCACATGGATGTATTACACTATCAGATAGTACTAGTTATACATGTTATCCTCCCTCCTGTATCAGTCACATGGATGTATTACACTATCAGATAGTACTAGTTATACATGTTATCCTCCTCCTGTATCAGTCACATGGATGTATTACACTATCAGATAGTACTAGTTATACATGTTATCCTCCTCTCCTGTATCAGTCACATGGATGTATTACACTATCAGATAGTACTAGTTATACATGTTATCCTCCCTCCTGTATCAGTCACATGGATGTATTACACTATCAGATAGTACTAGTTATACATGTTATCCTCCTCCTGTATCAGTCACATGGATGTATTACACTATCAGATAGTACTAGTTATACATGTTATCCTCCTCCTGTATCAGTCACATGGATGTATTACACTATCAGATAGTACTAGTTATACATGTTATCCTCCTCCTCCTGTATCAGTCACATGGATGTATTACACTATCAGATAGTACTAGTTATACATGTTATCCTCCTCCTGTATCAGTCACATGGATGTATTACACTATCAGATAGTACTAGTTATACATGTTATCCTCCTCCTGTATCAGTCACATGGATGTATTACACTATCAGATAGTACTAGTTATACATGTTATCCTCCTCCTGTATCAGTCACATGGATGTATTACACTATCAGATAGTACTAGTTATACATGTTATCCTCCTCCTGTATCAGTCACATGGATGTATTACACTATCAGATAGTACTAGTTATACATGTTATCCTCCTCCTGTATCAGTCACATGGATGTATTACACTATCAGATAGTACTAGTTATACATGTTATCCTCCTCCTCCTGTATCAGTCACATGGATGTATTACACTATCAGATAGTACTAGTTATACATGTTATCCTCCCTCCTGTATCAGTCACATGGATGTATTACACTATCAGATAGTACTAGTTATACATGTTATCCTCCTCCTCCTGTATCAGTCACATGGATGTATTACACTATCAGATAGTACTAGTTATACATGTTATCCTCCCTCCTGTATCAGTCACATGGATGTATTACACTATCAGATAGTACTAGTTATACATGTTATCCTCCTCCTGTATCAGTCACATGGATGTATTACACTATCAGATAGTACTAGTTATACATGTTATCCTCCTCCTGTATCAGTCACATGGATGTATTACACTATCAGATAGTACTAGTTATACATGTTATCCTCCTCCTGTATCAGTCACATGGATGTATTACACTATCAGATAGTACTAGTTATACATGTTATCCTCCCTCCTGTATCAGTCACATGGATGTATTACACTATCAGATAGTACTAGTTATACATGTTATCCTCCTCCTGTATCAGTCACATGGATGTATTACACTATCAGATAGTACTAGTTATACATGTTATCCTCCTCCTGTATCAGTCACATGGATGTATTACACTATCAGATAGTACTAGTTATACATGTTATCCTCCTCCTCCTGTATCAGTCACATGGATGTATTACACTATCAGATAGTACTAGTTATACATGTTATCCTCCCTCCTGTATCAGTCACATGGATGTATTACACTATCAGATAGTACTAGTTATACATGTTATCCTCCTCCTGTATCAGTCACATGGATGTATTACACTATCAGATAGTACTAGTTATACATGTTATCCTCCTCCTCCTGTATCAGTCACATGGATGTATTACACTATCAGATAGTACTAGTTATACATGTTATCCTCCTCCTGTATCAGTCACATGGATGTATTACACTATCAGATAGTACTAGTTATACATGTTATCCTCCCTCCTGTATCAGTCACATGGATGTATTACACTATCAGATAGTACTAGTTATACATGTTATCCTCCTCCTCCTGTATCAGTCACATGGATGTATTACACTATCAGATAGTACTAGTTATACATGTTATCCTCCTCCTGTATCAGTCACATGGATGTATTACACTATCAGATAGTACTAGTTATACATGTTATCCTCCTCCTCCTGTATCAGTCACATGGATGTATTACACTATCAGATAGTACTAGTTATACATGTTATCCTCCTCCTGTATCAGTCACATGGATGTATTACACTATCAGATAGTACTAGTTATACATGTTATCCTCCCTCCTGTATCAGTCACATGGATGTATTACACTATCAGATAGTACTAGTTATACATGTTATCCTCCTCCTGTATCAGTCACATGGATGTATTACACTATCAGATAGTACTAGTTATACATGTTATCCTCCTCCTCCTGTATCAGTCACATGGATGTATTACACTATCAGATAGTACTAGTTATACATGTTATCCTCCTCTCCTGTATCAGTCACATGGATGTATTACACTATCAGATAGTACTAGTTATACATGTTATCCTCCTCCTGTATCAGTCACATGGATGTATTACACTATCAGATAGTACTAGTTATACATGTTATCCTCCTCCTCCTGTATCAGTCACATGGATGTATTACACTATCAGATAGTACTAGTTATACATGTTATCCTCCTCCTGTATCAGTCACATGGATGTATTACACTATCAGATAGTACTAGTTATACATGTTATCCTCCTCCTGTATCAGTCACATGGATGTATTACACTATCAGATAGTACTAGTTATACATGTTATCCTCCCTCCTGTATCAGTCACATGGATGTATTACACTATCAGATAGTACTAGTTATACATGTTATCCTCCCTCCTGTATCAGTCACATGGATGTATTACACTATCAGATAGTACTAGTTATACATGTTATCCTCCTCCTCCTGTATCAGTCACATGGATGTATTACACTATCAGATAGTACTAGTTATACATGTTATCCTCCTCCTGTATCAGTCACATGGATGTATTACACTATCAGATAGTACTAGTTATACATGTTATCCTCCCTCCTGTATCAGTCACATGGATGTATTACACTATCAGATAGTACTAGTTATACATGTTATCCTCCTCCTGTATCAGTCACATGGATGTATTACACTATCAGATAGTACTAGTTATACATGTTATCCTCCCTCCTGTATCAGTCACATGGATGTATTACACTATCAGATAGTACTAGTTATACATGTTATCCTCCCTCCTGTATCAGTCACATGGATGTATTACACTATCAGATAGTACTAGTTATACATGTTATCCTCCTCCTGTATCAGTCACATGGATGTATTACACTATCAGATAGTACTAGTTATACATGTTATCCTCCTCCTGTATCAGTCACATGGATGTATTACACTATCAGATAGTACTAGTTATACATGTTATCCTCCTCCTGTATCAGTCACATGGATGTATTACACTATCAGATAGTACTAGTTATACATGTTATCCTCCTCCTCCTGTATCAGTCACATGGATGTATTACACTATCAGATAGTACTAGTTATACATGTTATCCTCCCTCCTGTATCAGTCACATGGATGTATTACACTATCAGATAGTACTAGTTATACATGTTATCCTCCTCCTGTATCAGTCACATGGATGTATTACACTATCAGATAGTACTAGTTATACATGTTATCCTCCCTCTCCTGTATCAGTCACATGGATGTATTACACTATCAGATAGTACTAGTTATACATGTTATCCTCCTCCTGTATCAGTCACATGGATGTATTACACTATCAGATAGTACTAGTTATACATGTTATCCTCCTCCTCCTGTATCAGTCACATGGATGTATTACACTATCAGATAGTACTAGTTATACATGTTATCCTCCTCCTGTATCAGTCACATGGATGTATTACACTATCAGATAGTACTAGTTATACATGTTATCCTCCTCCTCCTGTATCAGTCACATGGATGTATTACACTATCAGATAGTACTAGTTATACATGTTATCCTCCTCCTGTATCAGTCACATGGATGTATTACACTATCAGATAGTACTAGTTATACATGTTATCCTCCTCCTCCTGTATCAGTCACATGGATGTATTACACTATCAGATAGTACTAGTTATACATGTTATCCTCCTCCTGTATCAGTCACATGGATGTATTACACTATCAGATAGTACTAGTTATACATGTTATCCTCCCTCCTGTATCAGTCACATGGATGTATTACACTATCAGATAGTACTAGTTATACATGTTATCCTCCCTCCTGTATCAGTCACATGGATGTATTACACTATCAGATAGTACTAGTTATACATGTTATCCTCCTCCTCCTGTATCAGTCACATGGATGTATTACACTATCAGATAGTACTAGTTATACATGTTATCCTCCTCCTCCTGTATCAGTCACATGGATGTATTACACTATCAGATAGTACTAGTTATACATGTTATCCTCCTCTCCTGTATCAGTCACATGGATGTATTACACTATCAGATAGTACTAGTTATACATGTTATCCTCCTCCTGTATCAGTCACATGGATGTATTACACTATCAGATAGTACTAGTTATACATGTTATCCTCCTCCTGTATCAGTCACATGGATGTATTACACTATCAGATAGTACTAGTTATACATGTTATCCTCCCTCCTGTATCAGTCACATGGATGTATTACACTATCAGATAGTACTAGTTATACATGTTATCCTCCTCCTGTATCAGTCACATGGATGTATTACACTATCAGATAGTACTAGTTATACATGTTATCCTCCTCCTCCTGTATCAGTCACATGGATGTATTACACTATCAGATAGTACTAGTTATACATGTTATCCTCCTCCTGTATCAGTCACATGGATGTATTACACTATCAGATAGTACTAGTTATACATGTTATCCTCCTCCTGTATCAGTCACATGGATGTATTACACTATCAGATAGTACTAGTTATACATGTTATCCTCCTCCTGTATCAGTCACATGGATGTATTACACTATCAGATAGTACTAGTTATACATGTTATCCTCCTCCTGTATCAGTCACATGGATGTATTACACTATCAGATAGTACTAGTTATACATGTTATCCTCCTCCTCCTGTATCAGTCACATGGATGTATTACACTATCAGATAGTACTAGTTATACATGTTATCCTCCTCCTGTATCAGTCACATGGATGTATTACACTATCAGATAGTACTAGTTATACATGTTATCCTCCTCCTGTATCAGTCACATGGATGTATTACACTATCAGATAGTACTAGTTATACATGTTATCCTCCTCCTCCTGTATCAGTCACATGGATGTATTACACTATCAGATAGTACTAGTTATACATGTTATCCTCCCTCCTGTATCAGTCACATGGATGTATTACACTATCAGATAGTACTAGTTATACATGTTATCCTCCTCCTGTATCAGTCACATGGATGTATTACACTATCAGATAGTACTAGTTATACATGTTATCCTCCTCCTGTATCAGTCACATGGATGTATTACACTATCAGATAGTACTAGTTATACATGTTATCCTCCTCCTGTATCAGTCACATGGATGTATTACACTATCAGATAGTACTAGTTATACATGTTATCCTCCCTCCTGTATCAGTCACATGGATGTATTACACTATCAGATAGTACTAGTTATACATGTTATCCTCCTCCTGTATCAGTCACATGGATGTATTACACTATCAGATAGTACTAGTTATACATGTTATCCTCCCTCCTGTATCAGTCACATGGATGTATTACACTATCAGATAGTACTAGTTATACATGTTATCCTCCTCCTCCTGTATCAGTCACATGGATGTATTACACTATCAGATAGTACTAGTTATACATGTTATCCTCCTCCTGTATCAGTCACATGGATGTATTACACTATCAGATAGTACTAGTTATACATGTTATCCTCCCTCCTGTATCAGTCACATGGATGTATTACACTATCAGATAGTACTAGTTATACATGTTATCCTCCTCCTGTATCAGTCACATGGATGTATTACACTATCAGATAGTACTAGTTATACATGTTATCCTCCCTCCTGTATCAGTCACATGGATGTATTACACTATCAGATAGTACTAGTTATACATGTTATCCTCCTCCTGTATCAGTCACATGGATGTATTACACTATCAGATAGTACTAGTTATACATGTTATCCTCCTCCTGTATCAGTCACATGGATGTATTACACTATCAGATAGTACTAGTTATACATGTTATCCTCCTCCTGTATCAGTCACATGGATGTATTACACTATCAGATAGTACTAGTTATACATGTTATCCTCCTCCTGTATCAGTCACATGGATGTATTACACTATCAGATAGTACTAGTTATACATGTTATCCTCCTCCTCCTGTATCAGTCACATGGATGTATTACACTATCAGATAGTACTAGTTATACATGTTATCCTCCTCCTGTATCAGTCACATGGATGTATTACACTATCAGATAGTACTAGTTATACATGTTATCCTCCTCCTGTATCAGTCACATGGATGTATTACACTATCAGATAGTACTAGTTATACATGTTATCCTCCTCCTGTATCAGTCACATGGATGTATTACACTATCAGATAGTACTAGTTATACATGTTATCCTCCTCCTCCTGTATCAGTCACATGGATGTATTACACTATCAGATAGTACTAGTTATACATGTTATCCTCCTCCTGTATCAGTCACATGGATGTATTACACTATCAGATAGTACTAGTTATACATGTTATCCTCCCTCCTGTATCAGTCACATGGATGTATTACACTATCAGATAGTACTAGTTATACATGTTATCCTCCCTCCTGTATCAGTCACATGGATGTATTACACTATCAGATAGTACTAGTTATACATGTTATCCTCCTCCTCCTGTATCAGTCACATGGATGTATTACACTATCAGATAGTACTAGTTATACATGTTATCCTCCTCCTCCTGTATCAGTCACATGGATGTATTACACTATCAGATAGTACTAGTTATACATGTTATCCTCCCCTCCTGTATCAGTCACATGGATGTATTACACTATCAGATAGTACTAGTTATACATGTTATCCTCCTCCTGTATCAGTCACATGGATGTATTACACTATCAGATAGTACTAGTTATACATGTTATCCTCCTCCTGTATCAGTCACATGGATGTATTACACTATCAGATAGTACTAGTTATACATGTTATCCTCCTCCTGTATCAGTCACATGGATGTATTACACTATCAGATAGTACTAGTTATACATGTTATCCTCCTCTCCTGTATCAGTCACATGGATGTATTACACTATCAGATAGTACTAGTTATACATGTTATCCTCCTCCTGTATCAGTCACATGGATGTATTACACTATCAGATAGTACTAGTTATACATGTTATCCTCCTCCTGTATCAGTCACATGGATGTATTACACTATCAGATAGTACTAGTTATACATGTTATCCTCCTCCTGTATCAGTCACATGGATGTATTACACTATCAGATAGTACTAGTTATACATGTTATCCTCCTCCTCCTGTATCAGTCACATGGATGTATTACACTATCAGATAGTACTAGTTATACATGTTATCCTCCTCCTGTATCAGTCACATGGATGTATTACACTATCAGATAGTACTAGTTATACATGTTATCCTCCTCCTGTATCAGTCACATGGATGTATTACACTATCAGATAGTACTAGTTATACATGTTATCCTCCTCCTCCTGTATCAGTCACATGGATGTATTACACTATCAGATAGTACTAGTTATACATGTTATCCTCCTCCTGTATCAGTCACATGGATGTATTACACTATCAGATAGTACTAGTTATACATGTTATCCTCCTCCTGTATCAGTCACATGGATGTATTACACTATCAGATAGTACTAGTTATACATGTTATCCTCCTCCTCCTGTATCAGTCACATGGATGTATTACACTATCAGATAGTACTAGTTATACATGTTATCCTCCCTCCTGTATCAGTCACATGGATGTATTACACTATCAGATAGTACTAGTTATACATGTTATCCTCCTCCTGTATCAGTCACATGGATGTATTACACTATCAGATAGTACTAGTTATACATGTTATCCTCCTCCTGTATCAGTCACATGGATGTATTACACTATCAGATAGTACTAGTTATACATGTTATCCTCCTCCTCCTGTATCAGTCACATGGATGTATTACACTATCAGATAGTACTAGTTATACATGTTATCCTCCCTCCTGTATCAGTCACATGGATGTATTACACTATCAGATAGTACTAGTTATACATGTTATCCTCCTCCTCCTGTATCAGTCACATGGATGTATTACACTATCAGATAGTACTAGTTATACATGTTATCCTCCTCCTGTATCAGTCACATGGATGTATTACACTATCAGATAGTACTAGTTATACATGTTATCCTCCTCCTGTATCAGTCACATGGATGTATTACACTATCAGATAGTACTAGTTATACATGTTATCCTCCTCCTCCTGTATCAGTCACATGGATGTATTACACTATCAGATAGTACTAGTTATACATGTTATCCTCCCTCCTGTATCAGTCACATGGATGTATTACACTATCAGATAGTACTAGTTATACATGTTATCCTCCCTCCTGTATCAGTCACATGGATGTATTACACTATCAGATAGTACTAGTTATACATGTTATCCTCCCTCCTGTATCAGTCACATGGATGTATTACACTATCAGATAGTACTAGTTATACATGTTATCCTCCTCCTCCTGTATCAGTCACATGGATGTATTACACTATCAGATAGTACTAGTTATACATGTTATCCTCCCTCCTGTATCAGTCACATGGATGTATTACACTATCAGATAGTACTAGTTATACATGTTATCCTCCCTCCTGTATCAGTCACATGGATGTATTACACTATCAGATAGTACTAGTTATACATGTTATCCTCCTCCTGTATCAGTCACATGGATGTATTACACTATCAGATAGTACTAGTTATACATGTTATCCTCCCTCCTGTATCAGTCACATGGATGTATTACACTATCAGATAGTACTAGTTATACATGTTATCCTCCTCCTGTATCAGTCACATGGATGTATTACACTATCAGATAGTACTAGTTATACATGTTATCCTCCTCCTGTATCAGTCACATGGATGTATTACACTATCAGATAGTACTAGTTATACATGTTATCCTCCTCCTGTATCAGTCACATGGATGTATTACACTATCAGATAGTACTAGTTATACATGTTATCCTCCTCCTGTATCAGTCACATGGATGTATTACACTATCAGATAGTACTAGTTATACATGTTATCCTCCTCCTGTATCAGTCACATGGATGTATTACACTATCAGATAGTACTAGTTATACATGTTATCCTCCTCCTGTATCAGTCACATGGATGTATTACACTATCAGATAGTACTAGTTATACATGTTATCCTCCTCCTGTATCAGTCACATGGATGTATTACACTATCAGATAGTACTAGTTATACATGTTATCCTCCTCCTCCTGTATCAGTCACATGGATGTATTACACTATCAGATAGTACTAGTTATACATGTTATCCTCCCTCCTGTATCAGTCACATGGATGTATTACACTATCAGATAGTACTAGTTATACATGTTATCCTCCTCCTCCTGTATCAGTCACATGGATGTATTACACTATCAGATAGTACTAGTTATACATGTTATCCTCCTCCTGTATCAGTCACATGGATGTATTACACTATCAGATAGTACTAGTTATACATGTTATCCTCCTCCTGTATCAGTCACATGGATGTATTACACTATCAGATAGTACTAGTTATACATGTTATCCTCCTCCTGTATCAGTCACATGGATGTATTACACTATCAGATAGTACTAGTTATACATGTTATCCTCCTCCTCCTGTATCAGTCACATGGATGTATTACACTATCAGATAGTACTAGTTATACATGTTATCCTCCTCCTGTATCAGTCACATGGATGTATTACACTATCAGATAGTACTAGTTATACATGTTATCCTCCTCCTGTATCAGTCACATGGATGTATTACACTATCAGATAGTACTAGTTATACATGTTATCCTCCTCCTGTATCAGTCACATGGATGTATTACACTATCAGATAGTACTAGTTATACATGTTATCCTCCCTCCTGTATCAGTCACATGGATGTATTACACTATCAGATAGTACTAGTTATACATGTTATCCTCCTCCTCCTGTATCAGTCACATGGATGTATTACACTATCAGATAGTACTAGTTATACATGTTATCCTCCTCCTGTATCAGTCACATGGATGTATTACACTATCAGATAGTACTAGTTATACATGTTATCCTCCTCCTGTATCAGTCACATGGATGTATTACACTATCAGATAGTACTAGTTATACATGTTATCCTCCTCCTCCTGTATCAGTCACATGGATGTATTACACTATCAGATAGTACTAGTTATACATGTTATCCTCCTCCTCCTGTATCAGTCACATGGATGTATTACACTATCAGATAGTACTAGTTATACATGTTATCCTCCTCCTGTATCAGTCACATGGATGTATTACACTATCAGATAGTACTAGTTATACATGTTATCCTCCTCCTGTATCAGTCACATGGATGTATTACACTATCAGATAGTACTAGTTATACATGTTATCCTCCTCCTGTATCAGTCACATGGATGTATTACACTATCAGATAGTACTAGTTATACATGTTATCCTCCTCCTGTATCAGTCACATGGATGTATTACACTATCAGATAGTACTAGTTATACATGTTATCCTCCTCCTCCTGTATCAGTCACATGGATGTATTACACTATCAGATAGTACTAGTTATACATGTTATCCTCCCCTGTATCAGTCACATGGATGTATTACACTATCAGAAGTACTAGTTATACATGTTATCCTCCTCCTGTATCAGTCACATGGATGTATTACACTATCAGATAGTACTAGTTATACATGTTATCCTCCTCCTGTATCAGTCACATGGATGTATTACACTATCAGATAGTACTAGTTATACATGTTATCCTCCCTCCTGTATCAGTCACATGGATGTATTACACTATCAGATAGTACTAGTTATACATGTTATCCTCCTCCTGTATCAGTCACATGGATGTATTACACTATCAGATAGTACTAGTTATACATGTTATCCTCCTCCTGTATCAGTCACATGGATGTATTACACTATCAGATAGTACTAGTTATACATGTTATCCTCCCTCCTGTATCAGTCACATGGATGTATTACACTATCAGATAGTACTAGTTATACATGTTATCCTCCTCCTCCTGTATCAGTCACATGGATGTATTACACTATCAGATAGTACTAGTTATACATGTTATCCTCCTCCTGTATCAGTCACATGGATGTATTACACTATCAGATAGTACTAGTTATACATGTTATCCTCCTCCTCCTGTATCAGTCACATGGATGTATTACACTATCAGATAGTACTAGTTATACATGTTATCCTCCTCCTGTATCAGTCACATGGATGTATTACACTATCAGATAGTACTAGTTATACATGTTATCCTCCTCTCCTGTATCAGTCACATGGATGTATTACACTATCAGATAGTACTAGTTATACATGTTATCCTCCTCCTGTATCAGTCACATGGATGTATTACACTATCAGATAGTACTAGTTATACATGTTATCCTCCTCCTGTATCAGTCACATGGATGTATTACACTATCAGATAGTACTAGTTATACATGTTATCCTCCTCCTCCTGTATCAGTCACATGGATGTATTACACTATCAGATAGTACTAGTTATACATGTTATCCTCCTCCTGTATCAGTCACATGGATGTATTACACTATCAGATAGTACTAGTTATACATGTTATCCTCCTCCTGTATCAGTCACATGGATGTATTACACTATCAGATAGTACTAGTTATACATGTTATCCTCCTCCTCCTGTATCAGTCACATGGATGTATTACACTATCAG
Organism: Leptodactylus fallax; assembly: GCA_947044405.1. NCBI lineage: Eukaryota > Metazoa > Chordata > Amphibia > Anura > Leptodactylidae > Leptodactylus > Leptodactylus fallax. Next base: position 117,182 of record CAMRHE010001310.1, read on the forward strand.
ATAGTACTAGTTATACATGTTATCCTCCTCCTCCTGTATCAGTCACATGGATGTATTACACTATCAGATAGTACTAGTTATACATGTTATCCTCCTCCTCCTGTATCAGTCACATGGATGTATTACACTATCAGATAGTACTAGTTATACATGTTATCCTCCTCCTGTATCAGTCACATGGATGTATTACACTATCAGATAGTACTAGTTATACATGTTATCCTCCCTCCTGTATCAGTCACATGGATGTATTACACTATCAGATAGTACTAGTTATACATGTTATCCTCCTCCTGTATCAGTCACATGGATGTATTACACTATCAGATAGTACTAGTTATACATGTTATCCTCCTCCTGTATCAGTCACATGGATGTATTACACTATCAGATAGTACTAGTTATACATGTTATCCTCCCTCCTGTATCAGTCACATGGATGTATTACACTATCAGATAGTACTAGTTATACATGTTATCCTCCTCCTGTATCAGTCACATGGATGTATTACACTATCAGATAGTACTAGTTATACATGTTATCCTCCCTCTCCTGTATCAGTCACATGGATGTATTACACTATCAGATAGTACTAGTTATACATGTTATCCTCCTCCTGTATCAGTCACATGGATGTATTACACTATCAGATAGTACTAGTTATACATGTTATCCTCCTCCTCCTGTATCAGTCACATGGATGTATTACACTATCAGATAGTACTAGTTATACATGTTATCCTCCCTCCTGTATCAGTCACATGGATGTATTACACTATCAGATAGTACTAGTTATACATGTTATCCTCCCTCCTGTATCAGTCACATGGATGTATTACACTATCAGATAGTACTAGTTATACATGTTATCCTCCTCCTGTATCAGTCACATGGATGTATTACACTATCAGATAGTACTAGTTATACATGTTATCCTCCTCCTGTATCAGTCACATGGATGTATTACACTATCAGATAGTACTAGTTATACATGTTATCCTCCTCCTCCTGTATCAGTCACATGGATGTATTACACTATCAGATAGTACTAGTTATACATGTTATCCTCCTCCTCCTGTATCAGTCACATGGATGTATTACACTATCAGATAGTACTAGTTATACATGTTATCCTCCCTCCTGTATCAGTCACATGGATGTATTACACTATCAGATAGTACTAGTTATACATGTTATCCTCCTCCTGTATCAGTCACATGGATGTATTACACTATCAGATAGTACTAGTTATACATGTTATCCTCCTCCTGTATCAGTCACATGGATGTATTACACTATCAGATAGTACTAGTTATACATGTTATCCTCCCTCCTGTATCAGTCACATGGATGTATTACACTATCAGATAGTACTAGTTATACATGTTATCCTCCTCCTCCTGTATCAGTCACATGGATGTATTACACTATCAGATAGTACTAGTTATACATGTTATCCTCCTCCTGTATCAGTCACATGGATGTATTACACTATCAGATAGTACTAGTTATACATGTTATCCTCCCTCCTGTATCAGTCACATGGATGTATTACACTATCAGATAGTACTAGTTATACATGTTATCCTCCTCCTGTATCAGTCACATGGATGTATTACACTATCAGATAGTACTAGTTATACATGTTATCCTCCTCCTGTATCAGTCACATGGATGTATTACACTATCAGATAGTACTAGTTATACATGTTATCCTCCTCCTGTATCAGTCACATGGATGTATTACACTATCAGATAGTACTAGTTATACATGTTATCCTCCTCCTGTATCAGTCACATGGATGTATTACACTATCAGATAGTACTAGTTATACATGTTATCCTCCTCCTGTATCAGTCACATGGATGTATTACACTATCAGATAGTACTAGTTATACATGTTATCCTCCTCCTGTATCAGTCACATGGATGTATTACACTATCAGATAGTACTAGTTATACATGTTATCCTCCTCCTCCTGTATCAGTCACATGGATGTATTACACTATCAGATAGTACTAGTTATACATGTTATCCTCCTCCTGTATCAGTCACATGGATGTATTACACTATCAGATAGTACTAGTTATACATGTTATCCTCCTCCTCCTGTATCAGTCACATGGATGTATTACACTATCAGATAGTACTAGTTATACATGTTATCCTCCTCCTGTATCAGTCACATGGATGTATTACACTATCAGATAGTACTAGTTATACATGTTATCCTCCTCCTGTATCAGTCACATGGATGTATTACACTATCAGATAGTACTAGTTATACATGTTATCCTCCTCCTCCTGTATCAGTCACATGGATGTATTACACTATCAGATAGTACTAGTTATACATGTTATCCTCCCTCCTGTATCAGTCACATGGATGTATTACACTATCAGATAGTACTAGTTATACATGTTATCCTCCTCCTCCTGTATCAGTCACATGGATGTATTACACTATCAGATAGTACTAGTTATACATGTTATCCTCCTCCTGTATCAGTCACATGGATGTATTACACTATCAGATAGTACTAGTTATACATGTTATCCTCCCTCTCCTGTATCAGTCACATGGATGTATTACACTATCAGATAGTACTAGTTATACATGTTATCCTCCTCCTGTATCAGTCACATGGATGTATTACACTATCAGATAGTACTAGTTATACATGTTATCCTCCTCCTGTATCAGTCACATGGATGTATTACACTATCAGATAGTACTAGTTATACATGTTATCCTCCTCCTGTATCAGTCACATGGATGTATTACACTATCAGATAGTACTAGTTATACATGTTATCCTCCTCCTGTATCAGTCACATGGATGTATTACACTATCAGATAGTACTAGTTATACATGTTATCCTCCTCCTGTATCAGTCACATGGATGTATTACACTATCAGATAGTACTAGTTATACATGTTATCCTCCCTCCTGTATCAGTCACATGGATGTATTACACTATCAGATAGTACTAGTTATACATGTTATCCTCCTCCTGTATCAGTCACATGGATGTATTACACTATCAGATAGTACTAGTTATACATGTTATCCTCCCTCCTGTATCAGTCACATGGATGTATTACACTATCAGATAGTACTAGTTATACATGTTATCCTCCTCCTCCTGTATCAGTCACATGGATGTATTACACTATCAGATAGTACTAGTTATACATGTTATCCTCCTCTCCTGTATCAGTCACATGGATGTATTACACTATCAGATAGTACTAGTTATACATGTTATCCTCCTCCTGTATCAGTCACATGGATGTATTACACTATCAGATAGTACTAGTTATACATGTTATCCTCCTCCTCCTGTATCAGTCACATGGATGTATTACACTATCAGATAGTACTAGTTATACATGTTATCCTCCTCCTGTATCAGTCACATGGATGTATTACACTATCAGATAGTACTAGTTATACATGTTATCCTCCCTCCTGTATCAGTCACATGGATGTATTACACTATCAGATAGTACTAGTTATACATGTTATCCTCCCTCCTGTATCAGTCACATGGATGTATTACACTATCAGATAGTACTAGTTATACATGTTATCCTCCTCCTGTATCAGTCACATGGATGTATTACACTATCAGATAGTACTAGTTATACATGTTATCCTCCTCCTGTATCAGTCACATGGATGTATTACACTATCAGATAGTACTAGTTATACATGTTATCCTCCTCCTGTATCAGTCACATGGATGTATTACACTATCAGATAGTACTAGTTATACATGTTTATCCTCCTCCTGTATCAGTCACATGGATGTATTACACTATCAGATAGTACTAGTTATACATGTTATCCTCCTCCTGTATCAGTCACATGGATGTATTACACTATCAGATAGTACTAGTTATACATGTTATCCTCCTCCTGTATCAGTCACATGGATGTATTACACTATCAGATAGTACTAGTTATACATGTTATCCTCCCTCCTGTATCAGTCACATGGATGTATTACACTATCAGATAGTACTAGTTATACATGTTATCCTCCTCCTGTATCAGTCACATGGATGTATTACACTATCAGATAGTACTAGTTATACATGTTATCCTCCTCCTGTATCAGTCACATGGATGTATTACACTATCAGATAGTACTAGTTATACATGTTATCCTCCTCCTCCTGTATCAGTCACATGGATGTATTACACTATCAGATAGTACTAGTTATACATGTTATCCTCCCTCCTGTATCAGTCACATGGATGTATTACACTATCAGATAGTACTAGTTATACATGTTATCCTCCTCCTCCTGTATCAGTCACATGGATGTATTACACTATCAGATAGTACTAGTTATACATGTTATCCTCCTCCTGTATCAGTCACATGGATGTATTACACTATCAGATAGTACTAGTTATACATGTTATCCTCCTCCTCCTGTATCAGTCACATGGATGTATTACACTATCAGATAGTACTAGTTATACATGTTATCCTCCTCCTGTATCAGTCACATGGATGTATTACACTATCAGATAGTACTAGTTATACATGTTATCCTCCTCCTGTATCAGTCACATGGATGTATTACACTATCAGATAGTACTAGTTATACATGTTATCCTCCTCCTGTATCAGTCACATGGATGTATTACACTATCAGATAGTACTAGTTATACATGTTATCCTCCTCCTGTATCAGTCACATGGATGTATTACACTATCAGATAGTACTAGTTATACATGTTATCCTCCTCCTCCTGTATCAGTCACATGGATGTATTACACTATCAGATAGTACTAGTTATACATGTTATCCTCCTCTCCTGTATCAGTCACATGGATGTATTACACTATCAGATAGTACTAGTTATACATGTTATCCTCCTCCTGTATCAGTCACATGGATGTATTACACTATCAGATAGTACTAGTTATACATGTTATCCTCCTCCCTGTATCAGTCACATGGATGTATTACACTATCAGATAGTACTAGTTATACATGTTATCCTCCTCCTGTATCAGTCACATGGATGTATTACACTATCAGATAGTACTAGTTATACATGTTATCCTCCTCCTCCTGTATCAGTCACATGGATGTATTACACTATCAGATAGTACTAGTTATACATGTTATCCTCCTCCTCCTGTATCAGTCACATGGATGTATTACACTATCAGATAGTACTAGTTATACATGTTATCCTCCTCTCCTGTATCAGTCACATGGATGTATTACACTATCAGATAGTACTAGTTATACATGTTATCCTCCTCCTGTATCAGTCACATGGATGTATTACACTATCAGATAGTACTAGTTATACATGTTATCCTCCTCCTCCTGTATCAGTCACATGGATGTATTACACTATCAGATAGTACTAGTTATACATGTTATCCTCCTCCTCCTGTATCAGTCACATGGATGTATTACACTATCAGATAGTACTAGTTATACATGTTATCCTCCCTCCTGTATCAGTCACATGGATGTATTACACTATCAGATAGTACTAGTTATACATGTTATCCTCCCTCCTGTATCAGTCACATGGATGTATTACACTATCAGATAGTACTAGTTATACATGTTATCCTCCCTCCTGTATCAGTCACATGGATGTATTACACTATCAGATAGTACTAGTTATACATGTTATCCTCCTCCTGTATCAGTCACATGGATGTATTACACTATCAGATAGTACTAGTTATACATGTTATCCCCTCCTCCTGTATCAGTCACATGGATGTATTACACTATCAGATAGTACTAGTTATACATGTTATCCTCCTCCTGTATCAGTCACATGGATGTATTACACTATCAGATAGTACTAGTTATACATGTTACCTCCTCCTCCTGTATCAGTCACATGGATGTATTACACTATCAGATAGTACTAGTTATACATGTTATCCTCCTCCTCCTGTATCAGTCACATGGATGTATTACACTATCAGATAGTACTAGTTATACATGTTATCCTCCTCCTGTATCAGTCACATGGATGTATTACACTATCAGATAGTACTAGTTATACATGTTATCCTCCCTCCTGTATCAGTCACATGGATGTATTACACTATCAGATAGTACTAGTTATACATGTTATCCTCCTCCTGTATCAGTCACATGGATGTATTACACTATCAGATAGTACTAGTTATACATGTTATCCTCCTCCTGTATCAGTCACATGGATGTATTACACTATCAGATAGTACTAGTTATACATGTTACTCCTCCTCCTGTATCAGTCACATGGATGTATTACACTATCAGATAGTACTAGTTATACATGTTATCCTCCCCTCCTGTATCAGTCACATGGATGTATTACACTATCAGATAGTACTAGTTATACATGTTATCCTCCTCCTGTATCAGTCACATGGATGTATTACACTATCAGATAGTACTAGTTATACATGTTATCCTCCTCCTGTATCAGTCACATGGATGTATTACACTATCAGATAGTACTAGTTATACATGTTATCCTCCCTCTCCTGTATCAGTCACATGGATGTATTACACTATCAGATAGTACTAGTTATACATGTTATCCTCCTCCTGTATCAGTCACATGGATGTATTACACTATCAGATAGTACTAGTTATACATGTTATCCTCCTCCTGTATCAGTCACATGGATGTATTACACTATCAGATAGTACTAGTTATACATGTTATCCTCCTCCTCCTGTATCAGTCACATGGATGTATTACACTATCAGATAGTACTAGTTATACATGTTATCCTCCTCCTGTATCAGTCACATGGATGTATTACACTATCAGATAGTACTAGTTATACATGTTATCCTCCTCCTGTATCAGTCACATGGATGTATTACACTATCAGATAGTACTAGTTATACATGTTATCCTCCTCCTGTATCAGTCACATGGATGTATTACACTATCAGATAGTACTAGTTATACATGTTATCCTCCTCCTGTATCAGTCACATGGATGTATTACACTATCAGATAGTACTAGTTATACATGTTATCCTCCTCCTCCTGTATCAGTCACATGGATGTATTACACTATCAGATAGTACTAGTTATACATGTTATCCTCCTCCTGTATCAGTCACATGGATGTATTACACTATCAGATAGTACTAGTTATACATGTTATCCTCCTCCTCCTGTATCAGTCACATGGATGTATTACACTATCAGATAGTACTAGTTATACATGTTATCCTCCTCCTCCTGTATCAGTCACATGGATGTATTACACTATCAGATAGTACTAGTTATACATGTTATCCTCCCTCCTGTATCAGTCACATGGATGTATTACACTATCAGATAGTACTAGTTATACATGTTATCCTCCTCCTGTATCAGTCACATGGATGTATTACACTATCAGATAGTACTAGTTATACATGTTATCCTCCTCCTGTATCAGTCACATGGATGTATTACACTATCAGATAGTACTAGTTATACATGTTATCCTCCCTCCTGTATCAGTCACATGGATGTATTACACTATCAGATAGTACTAGTTATACATGTTATCCTCCTCCTCTCCTGTATCAGTCACATGGATGTATTACACTATCAGATAGTACTAGTTATACATGTTATCCTCCTCCTGTATCAGTCACATGGATGTATTACACTATCAGATAGTACTAGTTATACATGTTATCCTCCTCTCCTGTATCAGTCACATGGATGTATTACACTATCAGATAGTACTAGTTATACATGTTATCCTCCCTCCTGTATCAGTCACATGGATGTATTACACTATCAGATAGTACTAGTTATACATGTTATCCTCCTCCTGTATCAGTCACATGGATGTATTACACTATCAGATAGTACTAGTTATACATGTTATCCTCCTCCTGTATCAGTCACATGGATGTATTACACTATCAGATAGTACTAGTTATACATGTTATCCTCCTCCTGTATCAGTCACATGGATGTATTACACTATCAGATAGTACTAGTTATACATGTTATCCTCCTCCTGTATCAGTCACATGGATGTATTACACTATCAGATAGTACTAGTTATACATGTTATCCTCCTCCTGTATCAGTCACATGGATGTATTACACTATCAGATAGTACTAGTTATACATGTTATCCTCCTCCTCCTGTATCAGTCACATGGATGTATTACACTATCAGATAGTACTAGTTATACATGTTATCCTCCCTCCTGTATCAGTCACATGGATGTATTACACTATCAGATAGTACTAGTTATACATGTTATCCTCCTCCTGTATCAGTCACATGGATGTATTACACTATCAGATAGTACTAGTTATACATGTTATCCTCCTCCTGTATCAGTCACATGGATGTATTACACTATCAGATAGTACTAGTTATACATGTTATCCTCCTCTCCTGTATCAGTCACATGGATGTATTACACTATCAGATAGTACTAGTTATACATGTTATCCTCCTCCTGTATCAGTCACATGGATGTATTACACTATCAGATAGTACTAGTTATACATGTTATCCTCCTCCTGTATCAGTCACATGGATGTATTACACTATCAGATAGTACTAGTTATACATGTTATCCTCCCTCCTGTATCAGTCACATGGATGTATTACACTATCAGATAGTACTAGTTATACATGTTATCCTCCTCCTGTATCAGTCACATGGATGTATTACACTATCAGATAGTACTAGTTATACATGTTATCCTCCCTCCTGTATCAGTCACATGGATGTATTACACTATCAGATAGTACTAGTTATACATGTTATCCTCCTCCTGTATCAGTCACATGGATGTATTACACTATCAGATAGTACTAGTTATACATGTTATCCTCCTCCTGTATCAGTCACATGGATGTATTACACTATCAGATAGTACTAGTTATACATGTTATCCTCCTCCTCCTGTATCAGTCACATGGATGTATTACACTATCAGATAGTACTAGTTATACATGTTATCCTCCCCTCCTGTATCAGTCACATGGATGTATTACACTATCAGATAGTACTAGTTATACATGTTATCCTCCTCCTGTATCAGTCACATGGATGTATTACACTATCAGATAGTACTAGTTATACATGTTATCCTCCTCCTGTATCAGTCACATGGATGTATTACACTATCAGATAGTACTAGTTATACATGTTATCCTCCTCCTGTATCAGTCACATGGATGTATTACACTATCAGATAGTACTAGTTATACATGTTATCCTCCCTCCTGTATCAGTCACATGGATGTATTACACTATCAGATAGTACTAGTTATACATGTTATCCTCCTCCTGTATCAGTCACATGGATGTATTACACTATCAGATAGTACTAGTTATACATGTTATCCTCCTCCTGTATCAGTCACATGGATGTATTACACTATCAGATAGTACTAGTTATACATGTTATCCTCCTCCTGTATCAGTCACATGGATGTATTACACTATCAGATAGTACTAGTTATACATGTTATCCTCCCCTCCTGTATCAGTCACATGGATGTATTACACTATCAGATAGTACTAGTTATACATGTTATCCTCCTCCTGTATCAGTCACATGGATGTATTACACTATCAGATAGTACTAGTTATACATGTTATCCTCCTCCTCCTGTATCAGTCACATGGATGTATTACACTATCAGATAGTACTAGTTATACATGTTATCCTCCTCCTCCTGTATCAGTCACATGGATGTATTACACTATCAGATAGTACTAGTTATACATGTTATCCTCCCTCTCCTGTATCAGTCACATGGATGTATTACACTATCAGATAGTACTAGTTATACATGTTATCCTCCTCCTGTATCAGTCACATGGATGTATTACACTATCAGATAGTACTAGTTATACATGTTATCCTCCTCCTGTATCAGTCACATGGATGTATTACACTATCAGATAGTACTAGTTATACATGTTATCCTCCTCCTGTATCAGTCACATGGATGTATTACACTATCAGATAGTACTAGTTATACATGTTATCCTCCTCCTGTATCAGTCACATGGATGTATTACACTATCAGATAGTACTAGTTATACATGTTATCCTCCTCCTGTATCAGTCACATGGATGTATTACACTATCAGATAGTACTAGTTATACATGTTATCCTCCTCCTGTATCAGTCACATGGATGTATTACACTATCAGATAGTACTAGTTATACATGTTATCCTCCTCCTGTATCAGTCACATGGATGTATTACACTATCAGATAGTACTAGTTATACATGTTATCCTCCTCCTGTATCAGTCACATGGATGTATTACACTATCAGATAGTACTAGTTATACATGTTATCCTCCTCCTGTATCAGTCACATGGATGTATTACACTATCAGATAGTACTAGTTATACATGTTATCCTCCTCTCCTGTATCAGTCACATGGATGTATTACACTATCAGATAGTACTAGTTATACATGTTATCCTCCTCCTCCTGTATCAGTCACATGGATGTATTACACTATCAGATAGTACTAGTTATACATGTTATCCTCCTCCTCCTGTATCAGTCACATGGATGTATTACACTATCAGATAGTACTAGTTATACATGTTATCCTCCCTCCTGTATCAGTCACATGGATGTATTACACTATCAGATAGTACTAGTTATACATGTTATCCTCCTCTCCTGTATCAGTCACATGGATGTATTACACTATCAGATAGTACTAGTTATACATGTTATCCTCCTCCTGTATCAGTCACATGGATGTATTACACTATCAGATAGTACTAGTTATACATGTTATCCTCCTCCTGTATCAGTCACATGGATGTATTACACTATCAGATAGTACTAGTTATACATGTTATCCTCCTCCTGTATCAGTCACATGGATGTATTACACTATCAGATAGTACTAGTTATACATGTTATCCTCCCTCCTGTATCAGTCACATGGATGTATTACACTATCAGATAGTACTAGTTATACATGTTATCCTCCCCTCCTGTATCAGTCACATGGATGTATTACACTATCAGATAGTACTAGTTATACATGTTATCCTCCTCCTGTATCAGTCACATGGATGTATTACACTATCAGATAGTACTAGTTATACATGTTATCCTCCTCCTGTATCAGTCACATGGATGTATTACACTATCAGATAGTACTAGTTATACATGTTATCCTCCCTCCTGTATCAGTCACATGGATGTATTACACTATCAGATAGTACTAGTTATACATGTTATCCTCCTCCTGTATCAGTCACATGGATGTATTACACTATCAGATAGTACTAGTTATACATGTTATCCTCCCTCCTGTATCAGTCACATGGATGTATTACACTATCAGATAGTACTAGTTATACATGTTATCCTCCTCCTGTATCAGTCACATGGATGTATTACACTATCAGATAGTACTAGTTATACATGTTATCCTCCTCCTCCTGTATCAGTCACATGGATGTATTACACTATCAGATAGTACTAGTTATACATGTTATCCTCCTCCTCCTGTATCAGTCACATGGATGTATTACACTATCAGATAGTACTAGTTATACATGTTATCCTCCCTCCTGTATCAGTCACATGGATGTATTACACTATCAGATAGTACTAGTTATACATGTTATCCTCCTCCTCCTGTATCAGTCACATGGATGTATTACACTATCAGATAGTACTAGTTATACATGTTATCCTCCTCCTGTATCAGTCACATGGATGTATTACACTATCAGATAGTACTAGTTATACATGTTATCCTCCTCCTGTATCAGTCACATGGATGTATTACACTATCAGATAGTACTAGTTATACATGTTATCCTCCTCCTCCTGTATCAGTCACATGGATGTATTACACTATCAGATAGTACTAGTTATACATGTTATCCTCCTCCTGTATCAGTCACATGGATGTATTACACTATCAGATAGTACTAGTTATACATGTTATCCTCCTCCTGTATCAGTCACATGGATGTATTACACTATCAGATAGTACTAGTTATACATGTTATCCTCCTCCTGTATCAGTCACATGGATGTATTACACTATCAGATAGTACTAGTTATACATGTTATCCTCCCTCCTGTATCAGTCACATGGATGTATTACACTATCAGATAGTACTAGTTATACATGTTATCCTCCTCTCCTGTATCAGTCACATGGATGTATTACACTATCAGATAGTACTAGTTATACATGTTATCCTCCCTCCTGTATCAGTCACATGGATGTATTACACTATCAGATAGTACTAGTTATACATGTTATCCTCCTCCTGTATCAGTCACATGGATGTATTACACTATCAGATAGTACTAGTTATACATGTTATCCTCCTCCTGTATCAGTCACATGGATGTATTACACTATCAGATAGTACTAGTTATACATGTTATCCTCCTCCTCCTGTATCAGTCACATGGATGTATTACACTATCAGATAGTACTAGTTATACATGTTATCCTCCTCCTGTATCAGTCACATGGATGTATTACACTATCAGATAGTACTAGTTATACATGTTATCCTCCCTCCTGTATCAGTCACATGGATGTATTACACTATCAGATAGTACTAGTTATACATGTTATCCTCCTCTCCTCCTGTATCAGTCACATGGATGTATTACACTATCAGATAGTACTAGTTATACATGTTATCCTCCTCCTGTATCAGTCACATGGATGTATTACACTATCAGATAGTACTAGTTATACATGTTATCCTCCTCCTGTATCAGTCACATGGATGTATTACACTATCAGATAGTACTAGTTATACATGTTATCCTCCTCCTGTATCAGTCACATGGATGTATTACACTATCAGATAGTACTAGTTATACATGTTATCCTCCTCCTCCTGTATCAGTCACATGGATGTATTACACTATCAGATAGTACTAGTTATACATGTTATCCTCCTCCTCCTGTATCAGTCACATGGATGTATTACACTATCAGATAGTACTAGTTATACATGTTATCCTCCTCCTGTATCAGTCACATGGATGTATTACACTATCAGATAGTACTAGTTATACATGTTATCCTCCTCCTGTATCAGTCACATGGATGTATTACACTATCAGATAGTACTAGTTATACATGTTATCCTCCTCCTGTATCAGTCACATGGATGTATTACACTATCAGATAGTACTAGTTATACATGTTATCCTCCTCCTGTATCAGTCACATGGATGTATTACACTATCAGATAGTACTAGTTATACATGTTATCCTCCTCCTCCTGTATCAGTCACATGGATGTATTACACTATCAGATAGTACTAGTTATACATGTTATCCTCCTCCTGTATCAGTCACATGGATGTATTACACTATCAGATAGTACTAGTTATACATGTTATCCTCCTCCTCCTGTATCAGTCACATGGATGTATTACACTATCAGATAGTACTAGTTATACATGTTATCCTCCTCCTGTATCAGTCACATGGATGTATTACACTATCAGATAGTACTAGTTATACATGTTATCCTCCTCCTGTATCAGTCACATGGATGTATTACACTATCAGATAGTACTAGTTATACATGTTATCCTCCTCCTGTATCAGTCACATGGATGTATTACACTATCAGATAGTACTAGTTATACATGTTATCCTCCCTCCTGTATCAGTCACATGGATGTATTACACTATCAGATAGTACTAGTTATACATGTTATCCTCCTCCTGTATCAGTCACATGGATGTATTACACTATCAGATAGTACTAGTTATACATGTTATCCTCCTCCTCCTGTATCAGTCACATGGATGTATTACACTATCAGATAGTACTAGTTATACATGTTATCCTCCTCCTGTATCAGTCACATGGATGTATTACACTATCAGATAGTACTAGTTATACATGTTATCCTCCTCCTCCTGTATCAGTCACATGGATGTATTACACTATCAGATAGTACTAGTTATACATGTTATCCTCCTCCTGTATCAGTCACATGGATGTATTACACTATCAGATAGTACTAGTTATACATGTTATCCTCCCTCCTGTATCAGTCACATGGATGTATTACACTATCAGATAGTACTAGTTATACATGTTATCCTCCTCCTCCTGTATCAGTCACATGGATGTATTACACTATCAGATAGTACTAGTTATACATGTTATCCTCCTCCTGTATCAGTCACATGGATGTATTACACTATCAGATAGTACTAGTTATACATGTTATCCTCCTCCTGTATCAGTCACATGGATGTATTACACTATCAGATAGTACTAGTTATACATGTTATCCTCCTCCTGTATCAGTCACATGGATGTATTACACTATCAGATAGTACTAGTTATACATGTTATCCTCCTCCTCCTGTATCAGTCACATGGATGTATTACACTATCAGATAGTACTAGTTATACATGTTATCCTCCTCCTGTATCAGTCACATGGATGTATTACACTATCAGATAGTACTAGTTATACATGTTATCCTCCTCCTGTATCAGTCACATGGATGTATTACACTATCAGATAGTACTAGTTATACATGTTATCCTCCTCTCCTGTATCAGTCACATGGATGTATTACACTATCAGATAGTACTAGTTATACATGTTATCCTCCTCCTCCTGTATCAGTCACATGGATGTATTACACTATCAGATAGTACTAGTTATACATGTTATCCTCCTCCTGTATCAGTCACATGGATGTATTACACTATCAGATAGTACTAGTTATACATGTTATCCTCCTCCTCCTGTATCAGTCACATGGATGTATTACACTATCAGATAGTACTAGTTATACATGTTATCCTCCTCCTCCTGTATCAGTCACATGGATGTATTACACTATCAGATAGTACTAGTTATACATGTTATCCTCCTCTCCTGTATCAGTCACATGGATGTATTACACTATCAGATAGTACTAGTTATACATGTTATCCTCCTCCTGTATCAGTCACATGGATGTATTACACTATCAGATAGTACTAGTTATACATGTTATCCTCCTCCTGTATCAGTCACATGGATGTATTACACTATCAGATAGTACTAGTTATACATGTTATCCTCCTCCTGTATCAGTCACATGGATGTATTACACTATCAGATAGTACTAGTTATACATGTTATCCTCCTCCTGTATCAGTCACATGGATGTATTACACTATCAGATAGTACTAGTTATACATGTTATCCTCCTCCTCCTGTATCAGTCACATGGATGTATTACACTATCAGATAGTACTAGTTATACATGTTATCCTCCCTCCTGTATCAGTCACATGGATGTATTACACTATCAGATAGTACTAGTTATACATGTTATCCTCCTCCTGTATCAGTCACATGGATGTATTACACTATCAGATAGTACTAGTTATACATGTTATCCTCCTCCTCCTGTATCAGTCACATGGATGTATTACACTATCAGATAGTACTAGTTATACATGTTATCCTCCTCCTGTATCAGTCACATGGATGTATTACACTATCAGATAGTACTAGTTATACATGTTATCCTCCTCCTCCTGTATCAGTCACATGGATGTATTACACTATCAGATAGTACTAGTTATACATGTTATCCTCCTCCTGTATCAGTCACATGGATGTATTACACTATCAGATAGTACTAGTTATACATGTTATCCTCCTCTCCTGTATCAGTCACATGGATGTATTACACTATCAGATAGTACTAGTTATACATGTTATCCTCCTCCTGTATCAGTCACATGGATGTATTACACTATCAGATAGTACTAGTTATACATGTTATCCTCCTCCTGTATCAGTCACATGGATGTATTACACTATCAGATAGTACTAGTTATACATGTTATCCTCCTCCTGTATCAGTCACATGGATGTATTACACTATCAGATAGTACTAGTTATACATGTTATCCTCCTCCTGTATCAGTCACATGGATGTATTACACTATCAGATAGTACTAGTTATACATGTTATCCTCCTCCTGTATCAGTCACATGGATGTATTACACTATCAGATAGTACTAGTTATACATGTTATCCTCCTCCTCCTGTATCAGTCACATGGATGTATTACACTATCAGATAGTACTAGTTATACATGTTATCCTCCTCCTGTATCAGTCACATGGATGTATTACACTATCAGATAGTACTAGTTATACATGTTATCCTCCTCCTGTATCAGTCACATGGATGTATTACACTATCAGATAGTACTAGTTATACATGTTATCCTCCTCCTGTATCAGTCACATGGATGTATTACACTATCAGATAGTACTAGTTATACATGTTATCCTCCCTCCTGTATCAGTCACATGGATGTATTACACTATCAGATAGTACTAGTTATACATGTTATCCTCCTCCTGTATCAGTCACATGGATGTATTACACTATCAGATAGTACTAGTTATACATGTTATCCTCCTCCTCCTGTATCAGTCACATGGATGTATTACACTATCAGATAGTACTAGTTATACATGTTATCCTCCTCCTGTATCAGTCACATGGATGTATTACACTATCAGATAGTACTAGTTATACATGTTACCTCCTCCTCCTGTATCAGTCACATGGATGTATTACACTATCAGATAGTACTAGTTATACATGTTATCCTCCTCCTGTATCAGTCACATGGATGTATTACACTATCAGATAGTACTAGTTATACATGTTATCCTCCTCCTCCTGTATCAGTCACATGGATGTATTACACTATCAGATAGTACTAGTTATACATGTTATCCTCCTCCTGTATCAGTCACATGGATGTATTACACTATCAGATAGTACTAGTTATACATGTTATCCTCCTCCTGTATCAGTCACATGGATGTATTACACTATCAGATAGTACTAGTTATACATGTTATCCTCCCTCCTGTATCAGTCACATGGATGTATTACACTATCAGATAGTACTAGTTATACATGTTATCCTCCTCCTGTATCAGTCACATGGATGTATTACACTATCAGATAGTACTAGTTATACATGTTATCCCTCCTCCTGTATCAGTCACATGGATGTATTACACTATCAGATAGTACTAGTTATACATGTTATCCTCCCTCCTGTATCAGTCACATGGATGTATTACACTATCAGATAGTACTAGTTATACATGTTATCCTCCCTCCTGTATCAGTCACATGGATGTATTACACTATCAGATAGTACTAGTTATACATGTTATCCTCCTCCTGTATCAGTCACATGGATGTATTACACTATCAGATAGTACTAGTTATACATGTTATCCTCCCTCCTGTATCAGTCACATGGATGTATTACACTATCAGATAGTACTAGTTATACATGTTATCCTCCTCCTCCTGTATCAGTCACATGGATGTATTACACTATCAGATAGTACTAGTTATACATGTTATCCTCCTCCTCCTGTATCAGTCACATGGATGTATTACACTATCAGATAGTACTAGTTATACATGTTATCCTCCCCTCCTGTATCAGTCACATGGATGTATTACACTATCAGATAGTACTAGTTATACATGTTATCCTCCTCCTGTATCAGTCACATGGATGTATTACACTATCAGATAGTACTAGTTATACATGTTATCCTCCCCCTCCTGTATCAGTCACATGGATGTATTACACTATCAGATAGTACTAGTTATACATGTTATCCTCCTCCTGTATCAGTCACATGGATGTATTACACTATCAGATAGTACTAGTTATACATGTTATCCTCCTCCTGTATCAGTCACATGGATGTATTACACTATCAGATAGTACTAGTTATACATGTTATCCTCCTCCTGTATCAGTCACATGGATGTATTACACTATCAGATAGTACTAGTTATACATGTTATCCTCCTCCTGTATCAGTCACATGGATGTATTACACTATCAGATAGTACTAGTTATACATGTTATCCTCCCTCCTGTATCAGTCACATGGATGTATTACACTATCAGATAGTACTAGTTATACATGTTATCCTCCTCCTGTATCAGTCACATGGATGTATTACACTATCAGATAGTACTAGTTATACATGTTATCCTCCCTCCTGTATCAGTCACATGGATGTATTACACTATCAGATAGTACTAGTTATACATGTTATCCTCCTCTCCTGTATCAGTCACATGGATGTATTACACTATCAGATAGTACTAGTTATACATGTTATCCTCCTCCTGTATCAGTCACATGGATGTATTACACTATCAGATAGTACTAGTTATACATGTTATCCTCCTCCTGTATCAGTCACATGGATGTATTACACTATCAGATAGTACTAGTTATACATGTTATCCTCCTCCTCCTGTATCAGTCACATGGATGTATTACACTATCAGATAGTACTAGTTATACATGTTATCCTCCTCCTGTATCAGTCACATGGATGTATTACACTATCAGATAGTACTAGTTATACATGTTATCCTCCTCTCCTGTATCAGTCACATGGATGTATTACACTATCAGATAGTACTAGTTATACATGTTACCTCCTCCTCCTGTATCAGTCACATGGATGTATTACACTATCAGATAGTACTAGTTATACATGTTATCCTCCTCCTGTATCAGTCACATGGATGTATTACACTATCAGATAGTACTAGTTATACATGTTATCCTCCTCCTGTATCAGTCACATGGATGTATTACACTATCAGATAGTACTAGTTATACATGTTATCCTCCTCTCCTGTATCAGTCACATGGATGTATTACACTATCAGATAGTACTAGTTATACATGTTACTCCTCCTCCTGTATCAGTCACATGGATGTATTACACTATCAGATAGTACTAGTTATACATGTTATCCTCCTCCTGTATCAGTCACATGGATGTATTACACTATCAGATAGTACTAGTTATACATGTTATCCTCCTCCTGTATCAGTCACATGGATGTATTACACTATCAGATAGTACTAGTTATACATGTTATCCTCCTCTCCTGTATCAGTCACATGGATGTATTACACTATCAGATAGTACTAGTTATACATGTTATCCTCCTCCCCCGTATCAGTCACATGGATGTATTACACTATCAGATAGTACTAGTTATACATGTTATCCTCCTCCTGTATCAGTCACATGGATGTATTACACTATCAGATAGTACTAGTTATACATGTTATCCTC